>JNEN01000774.1:0-220447 GCA_000697355.1 Syncephalastrum monosporum B8922 | reverse complement strand
CTGTAAGCGGACCCAGCCCCTTAGTCCTGTTCTTGTTCTTACTAAACCATCACCACACACACACAAACAGACGAGCATTGACCGAGGACAGGAGTTTGAAGACGGTTTCCAGCTTCTGAGCCAGGCCATCACTGAGATTTTCCGTAAAAACGCCAAGTCGCTCTCCTATGAAGTCCTCTACCGTACGACCTACAATTTGACCTTGCATCAATTCGGCGAAAAGCTGTATGACGGTGTCACGGACGTCATTGCTCGCCACCTGGAATCTATTGCACAGGATACCGTTGTGCCTGCATTTGCGGACTCCAGCGGAGGAGTTGACGCTGGTGCTGCCTTTCTCAAGACAGTCAAGCGAGTCTGGGACGACTTCACGACGGGAATGGACATGATACAAAAAGTCCTCAACTACCTGGTAACGAATACTCTCTTTTGGAGCAACAAAAATTCATGCAAATTATGTTGCCGCATCTAAATAGGACGAAAAACTACCCAAGCTCAACAAACCACGCGTCATTGATATGGGCCATAACTTGTTCCGAGATAAGATCGTTCGTAGCGACAAGTACCCTATTCAATCGCAGCTCGTCACTGCTATGCTGCATCAGATTGATTTGGAACGCCAGGGCGAGGTCATTGAGCGCGGTGCTATCAAGTCCATCGTGGGTATGCTCTGCGCTCTCGAAGACATAGTCACGAAAGAGAGTGTCTATGTTGTTGATTTTGAATCAAAGTACCTCGAAACAAGCGAGGCGTTCTATCAGGTCGAAAGCGAGACGCTGTCTTCCACTTACGATGCACCAGAGTTTATGCGCAAGGTATCTTATCCGCACGCAGACACACACACGCATAGGCACATTGGAACGACCGACTCATTTACATCATACACCAGGTCGAAAACAGACTCAACGAAGAATACGAACGTACTGTCCATTGCTTGGCATTATCCAGTGAACCGAAGATTCGCGCTATCGTTGAAAAACAGCTCATCACCAACAATTTACACACGGTGATTGAGGTAAAGGATGAAAAAAAAAAAAAAAAATATCAAAAAGGAAAAAGAGACTCTGGCCTGACCCTTACTCAATCGTATGATCTATCTTTGACATAGATGAAAAACTCTGGGCTGGATAGCATGTTGGCGGCAGATAAGTTTGAAGGTAAGAAACACTTCAGGATGAAGTACGCTGAAACGTCGTGTGGACGTGCTAATCTCGACACAAATGTCCGTGTAGATTTGTCACGCATGTATAAGCTGTTTTCACGTGTTCCGGCGGGCCTGAACGAGATGCGAACAGCTATCAGCAAATACATTGTACGCCTCGGCGCAGAGATTAATAACAGTGTTCACGCTGATCTGCCGGCGAGCTCAAGCAAACCCAAAGCACCTTCCGATAAGGCCGCGCCTCCCAGCATTCAGACCGCCAACCGCTGGGTCGAACAAATTCTGGAACTACAGGAAAAGTTTGACCGGATATTGGAGCGTGCAGCACGAAAAGATAAATCATTCCAGACTGCATTCAACGAGGTAGGACACTTAGGACACTTGTCTCGATACTACGCAGTTCCTCATACCGTCTTCCACTCTCCTACTAGGCTTTTGAGCAATTCATTAACGAGAATCCAAAATCCCCTGAATTTATTTCATTGTATATTGACGAGAACCTCAAGAAAGGTCTTAAAGGCGTAAGTGGACATGTATATTATAAGTATGGTAAATAATTTTGCGATAGAAATCCGAAGACGAAGTCGATGTTGTGCTGGACAAGACCATCACGCTTTTCCGATTTCTGCGAGACAAGGATGTATTTGAACGCTATTACAAACAACACCTTGCGAAGCGACTGCTGTTCAACCGTAGTGTATCGGATGATGCGGAGCGTGGCATGCTTCAAAAACTCAAGGTGAGACACCGTTCACAATAGCTAGACTCATACTGACTCCCCATCTAGCGTGAATGCGGTTATCAATTTACGAACAAGCTGGAAGGCATGTTCAATGATATGAGGCTATCTACCGAAATGAATGGTCAATTCAAGGAGTTTGCTGATCAATCCAATACCAACGTAAGCTCAAGGTCAATTTATATCAGCGATTCTAAGTCAAATGATCATATCAGAAACTTTCTATGGATGCGACGGTGACAGTATTAACTTCCACCTTTTGGCCCATGAATCTGAGTGCTTCACCAAAATGTGTACTGCCACCTGAAGCCATGCAGACGTGCAAATCGTTTGAGCAGTTTTATTTCGGTCGACATAGCGGACGGGTGCTGACATGGCAGCCCCAAATGGGCTTCGCCGATCTTGCGGCCCACTTTAGCGGCAGTAGAAAGAAGCATACCCTCAACGTCTCGACATATTCGATGGTAGTGCTGCTGCTCTTTAATGACGCAGACGTGCTGCGCTTTGACGAAATTGCATCACGCACGCAGATACCCGAGCACGACCTGAAACGGACGTTGCAGTCCCTCTCATGCGCAAAATATAAGGTGCTCCTCAAGGAAACCAAGGGCCGTGACGTGCATGCCAACGATACTTTTACCTATAATGCCAACTTTACTGCCAATCTGGCCCGGATAAAGATCCAGACGGTGGCGAGCAAGGTCGAGACCGAGGGTGAACGCAGGGTCACCCAAGACAAGGTGGATGAGGAACGCAAACACCAAATCGAGGCCGCAATCGTGCGTATCATGAAGGACCGTAAGCTCATGGAGCACAACCTCCTTATTGCTGAAGTCACGAAGCAGCTCAGCCAGCGGTTCATGCCCAGCCCACTCATGGTGAAGAAGCGTATTGAAGCCCTCATTGACAGAGAGTATCTGGAGCGTAGTGCAGAAGACAGACGCGCGTACAAGTATGTCGCGTAAACGATATCGCAAAAATAATAAAAGAAAGTATAAAGCAAGAGTATTTTTTTAAAATGCTATACGTAGATGTTGTGCAATATGTGGTGTGTATGTGAGTGTGAATAGAGTGAATTGCGAGAATACATGGTAATGTTGGGAGTGATGTGTGCAGAAGTGAAGATAAAGCAAAGCAAAGCAAAACGAAGCAAGGCAAAGCAAAGAGAGAGTGATGTAGAATGATAATATTACATATGACAGCCAGGCTTGTTACGTTGGTTTGCCTTGTGGCGTTTAAGGGCATCGAGACGCGAGAAGGTTTTGTTACAGCCGAGGCACTTGTGAGGCTTGTCGCCTTCGTGTATCTTGGAGTGGCGCTTCAGGTCGTGATTACGACTGAATGCGGTCTCGCAAACGCGACACACGAATGGGCGATCGTCCGTGTGTGTCCGCGAATGGCTCTTGAGATTGTACAGGCGTGCAAAGGTCTTGCCACAGTTGGGGAACAGACAAGGATACACCGTCTGAGTCTGATCATCTACCGTTGTGGTAATAGGAGCCGCAGAAGCATAGATGGACATGGCCGCCGACTGGGTATCAGCCAGTGCAGGGTCGGAACGCCGCCGCTTGTGACCTGGCGTGCTGCGAGGTGCAGGTTTCGGTGCGGATCGGGGTTGCGGGGTACCTGTGGCGGAGGAAGGCGAGGAGGAAGTACTCGTGGTGAAGCCATTCTGGGCCATGGCGGCGACGGCTGCGGCTGCGGCTGCAACAGCGCTCTCTGTGCCATTCTGCATGAGGAAGTAGGGATGGTTCGTCAGGTTGGGCAGACCCTGTGAGTCATTGCCGCTATTGAACTGATGAGCATACAGCGCCAGCGCCGCTGCATCGGCAAAGTTAAGAGGTGGAGGAGCAGAGTTGTTGTGCTGCTGTTCGTCTTCCCTCGTGCCCGCCATACTGTCGTCCTGGTGGGTGCTTTCATTGGATGCAGCTGCACTTTGTTGCATACCGAGCAAGGCTTGTGATAAGAGGGCTTCGATGGCTTCATGGCTTTGATGATGGGGGGTCGTGGCAGCCGATGTGGCGGATGTATCGGTCGCCGTATCGGTAGATGTAGTGGCGGTGGGGGCGTTGGAGACAGTATTCACTGCGGATTGAGCTTTCTTTTCGACGGCAGGTGAAGGCGGTGCAGATCCTTCGACGTCAATGTCGCCAGCTTGCCAGTCATCATCATCGCCCCGGATCTTGTTTCGTAGCCACTCGATATCGACGTATTTGGAAGCAAGTGTGTTGTCCCACCGTTGCTTGAGCTGCTTGCCCTTGCGACCAGGTATAATACTTGCGATCTCCTTCCATCGTCCATAACCAAACCTCCGGATACCAGCAATCAGCAGCTCATCTTCCTCGGCTGTCCATGCTCCTCGCTTGATCTCACCGTCGTCGGAGGTGGACATATCGACGTCGTGGTTTCCGTTCAGCTGTGGTGGGTAATTGGCCACAAGCATGACGTTGTCATCGCCGCCTGTCGGGCCAGCGTTGTTGTTGTCCTTGTCATGAGACAGGCCGAGGAGTTGCAAAGCGGTGGCAGCCGTGGCCTGGTCGAGCCATTCTGCGGGCTTGTCCTTGCTTTCCGTCTGTCGTCCGAGCAGCGCCTGCAGAAATTCCTGTTGCTGCTCTTGTGTCTTACTCTTGAGCTCCTCTAAAAAATCCCCAGTAGAGTCAATAACCTCGCTTCCTTTCGCACAAGAGCTTGCTTACCTGGTTTGTTCGAGAGATGGGCTGCGACAGCACCGACGACTTCGGACAGGTCGTTTGTGACGGAGGAAGTGTCGTGGTGCTGGAGGGCTTGCTGTGCATTCTGCAATAAAGCTGTCAAATTAGACAGCTGCGCAGCAACATCGTCCTGCTTGGCCAGCTCCTCGTCTTCTGCCTTGAGTGGAGGTGGAGAAGTGACATTGACCTCGACGGACGGAGTCGGCTCGGCTACGGCAGACGTCGCAGCAGGCGAAGGAGGGTGAGGTGGGGTGAGGACCGGCACAGGCGGAGACGAGCCTTCGACGAGATTGTGGTCATAAACTACGGATCGGCGGGCAGTAGGAGAGGTTGCAGTGAAGAGGTGAACCCTGGCCATGGTGCTTTGGGAGCCATGAGTTTATGCATTTGCGGGACTAAAAAGTTGAAGGGTAAGTACTCACCATATATTATATGATTATATGATATTATGTGGCGGTGGCTTTGGGGAGGCTTGTTTGAGGAAAGGCAACGGGCTTCGATGACACGGGAGACCCACAACCCTAATTCCTCCATCCCCATCCTAGAAGTTATTTAAACGCCGCATGAAAAAGTTTTCCCATTTCAACCAATCTCACCTGGCCATTTGAAACCCCTCACCCACACGCATCCACTGGGTCATTTGCTGTGCTTACTCGTTGAAAAGCACGCTACTCTGCGTCTTTCTGAGCTTTCTCTAGCCCTTCCCCCGACCCCCCAAAAAGGCCATTCTGGCTCAAATGACGCTGAGTGAGGTGGGGTATTTTCATGATAATGATATCGAAAAGATCATCCTGAAGTAACTCTTACAGCCTACACTCCCCCAACTGTCCTTCATAAGTTTAATCCGGCTTTACTGGTCCACCTACTAGTGTTTCTAATCTCATGATGTGAACCGTATTCACATAGATAAGTCAATAGATAGTTCATTTAGCCCTGGTAGATCAAACAGGGACAACCAGTGATGAAGTTTGATTTCATTTTACATATAAAAGTGGGATGGACTACATAGTGGAGCGAATGGGAATAGATACATATATATATCGCAAAAGAGGAGAGGACATGATATGGAGGGATGATGCGGCGAAAGAGATGGAGATACGATATAGAAGACGAGGGGGCTTAGTGATGCTTATGCGATGATGCAGAAGAAGAATGCAAAAGATGCTGCTGACAGCTAAGCAACTGCTCACGACGGGCTGTTTCGCGGTTAAAGTCGTCATCAGCCGGGATGTTGAGGCTCGGGGCGTTCATCATGTTATCCTTTTCTTCGGTAGGTGTCACAGGCACCACAAGCGCTGCTGCTGAAGATGACGACGAGGGACGGTGCTGATTTTGTTGGTGGTTTTGTTGGTAAAAGAAGGTCGGGATATTGTGCCGTGCGAGAAGCTCTTGCTGATATCTCAGCTGTTCTTGGAGCTCGGCCAGCTGGCGCTGATGATGAATCCAGGCAGATAATTGCTTCGGCTGCTCTTCAACCGTGTTGCGTCGATGGTGCGGGTGTGTGCTAGAGCTGGGTGTAGGCACCGTGGGCATGGAGGCCCGATGATGGTGGTGGTGATGATGAGGCTGACTATGTCGACGGTTATATGAATCGACCTCGAGGCGCAGTTGGAGTGAGCCGAGCTTCTCCCGTAGGCCACGGTTGCGCTTATCAAGGTGCCGAATGTACTCGACCGCCTTGAATAAAATTGTGCTTTTCGAGTTATTGATATTTTTCAGAGTAGGGATAATGTCGGTCAACTCTCTGAAACCACTGCGGATGGTGTTGCGCCGTTTTTGTTCGGATGCTATGTGGTTTGCACGTCGTTCCTCCTCAGTCAACAGCTCGCGAGCATGCTGCGGGTCTTCTTTCTGCTCTTCGTCACATGATGGTTGTCGTCGTTTTCGCAACAGAGACTCAGAGCCGCCTGCATCGGTGTTCGTCGTTTCGGGCGCTGCTGGCAAAGGCTCTTCCAGTGGTTGTGTCTGTTGTGTTTCCTGCTGCTGCTGTTGCTGCTGTGGAGGTAAAATTGTTGCGTGCTGCAAATAGACGGGCGTGGGATCGGCTGGCGTCTGCTGTAAGTAGGTTAGTAACTGGAAAGGGCAAAGATCAGAAAAAATTAAAGCAGCCTACCTGTTGCTGTGCATCAAAAAAGGTGCTGAGAATATCAAATGGTTTTTCGTTGGGAGGCAGAGATAAGCCAAAGTGAAACTCTATAATGGTCAACAAAGAAAGCGAATGAGTAAAAACAGATACATCACATGCTTAGTTAGTACTGGTGTATTGTCTATGCGAATACCTTCTGTGGAGGGCAATGGCGGCTCCTGCAGCGAGGGCGAATCAAAGTCGCAGACACTGGACTCGCGTCCTGACGAATAAAATGATGGCACACTGGTGTTGCTGTTCGTACTTGTCGTGCTGGTTATGCTGGAGGCCTTGTGCTTCGGATCGTAGTTTTCTTGGTGCTCCATGATGGCATGTACGGTCGAGAAGGAAAGCAAGAGAGTGAAAAGGTAAAAGAAGGAAAAAGAAAGGATGGAAAAAAATAACGTCTGGGCCTTTTTGTGTGCTTTCAAAGAAAATGACAAATGAGCCGCATGAATCATCCAAGATGTGGATTTATGGCGAGTCAGCACAAAAGGAAACCGGTGACAAAAAGGATTGATGACCCACGTCCTCTTTTGGACTCTCACACATTAACTCTCCCACACTCTTCTCGTATCATATACAAACATTGTCGTGTCTTTACCCTTCACTACCTCCCCCGGGCGCCTCTAACTTCGTATTCCTCAATTCTGCACTTCTTTTGTAATAAACTCCATACTTGCACTGTTGCTATGTAACAAACTTCAGTCGTGAGCGCGGTATCCGAAAAAGCCCGATCCGGAAAACCCCGTGTGGTCTTGTTCCCTCTTGGTACGTCTTGTATGCTTACTCCACATGGTTTTCACATGCACTTCCCCACATTTCTGATCACCATCAATTTTTATCCACGCTTTCCTTGTTTGAACAAGACATGATTACTACTGCGACTGCTGCCTATTACTGCTAATAACTAATTGACATGAGACAGTTTAAACATGGGCATCGAGCGAACGGCGCGCCGCCGCAGGGGCCATATCATGGGGCTTGGTCGTCTGTTCTTTGTCTTTGGCGGAGGAGGATGCAGCCAAAGCAAACAAAGAAACCAACGCATGGGCCACGCCTTGCTGCTCGGCGGAGTTGGTGTTCGTGACAGCCATAACTTGATCCAGGTTTTGCAACATGGCCGTCGTACGCGACAAGAGCGACGTCAGGTTCGTCACTTCGCGCTGCAACTCAGTACGATGCGCCTCGAGCATCTGGTGCGTCTGCTGCGGGTTCACCGCTGGGTTCAGGAGCGCAGAAACAGTGGCTAGTGCGGCCGCCGTCGCCACAGGCGACGGATGCTGCTGCTGCTGCTGCTTCACCTCATCCTTGGCAGGACGCATCTCATGCGCGGTCAATGGTGGTGACGGAAGACTGGGCAGAGAGATAGAAGGCAGCGAGTTCTCTGGCTTCGCAGGTGGGTTCAGCAGATGAGCAATGTTGCTCGTAGGTTTCATGGGAGGCGAAGGCAGGTGCTGGAATTTGTGGAAAGCATCAGGTTCCACTGGATCGAGCGAACGCTGCGGGCCATGCTTAGGAGTTGTAGCCTTGATGCTCACCGTGGGTGGAGATGCAGGACGGGGCGATCTTGGCTGCAAGGGCAATAGTGGACGCATGCTCGCGGTGGCTGTCGTCTTAGCAGCAAGGGTGGGCAGTTCTATGCGTTTGTTAGGACGCATGTCCTCGCTTGCGAGCTTGCGCTTGGGCGCGATGCGGATGCCCTCGTCGCTTTCATCGGAAGAGGAAAAGGCACCGGCAGCGGCAGCCTGGTGCTGGGCAGCTGCGATACTAGCGACGGTCACGCGCTTGCGGCGTTTGATGATGGAGCGCTTCATGGTCATAGGACGATGAACATTGTGCAGCTTGTAGTAGAGACCGCAAGCGTTGCAGATTGTATTGCCTTGGTCATCACGGCGCCACAGAGGGGTGGTGGACGTGCTGCAGTTGGCACAGGTGAGGGTGCCATCGTTACGAGCGTTAGGATCATCGAGGTTGGCAACAGCTGTAGAAATCGAAGGAGTGGTAGCAGCTGGCGCGAGGGCAACACGATGATTGTTCGTCGTAGCATGGCTGATAGGCGGGGCGGGGGCTAGAGCGACGGGTTGGGCCGGCGTGGGGCGCTTGGTAGAATTGCGCTTCAGCCACGGCGGGCGGGTTGTGTTGCGCGCCTTCAGGTAAAGGCCACAGGCATTGCAGATGGTCTCGCCCTGGGGAGAGCGGCGCCAAAGAGGAGTGGAAGTGGTTCCACAGTTCGAGCACGAAGTGACCGGCATGCTCCCAATGTCCGATTTCGCAGCACTGGAGCTGCAGGGCTCAGCAACGGAGGATAAAGTGTTGCTGCTGGGAGAGCTGGTGGAAACTTGCGCTTGCTCGAAGCCAGCGCGCGAGGGCTGGGCTTGAAGTTCTGACGTGGTAGGCATCGGTACTGCATTGGAGTCCTGGGTCTTGGGTGCTACGTCTAAGGGACACTTGTGGCAAGAGTCCACACTGGTAGCGGTCGAGGGCTTGTTGTAGAAAGGTGACTTGACCGTCATGGTGGAGAAAGAGGGAGGTTTTTTTTCTTGGGATTTATCGGATGTGCTTGTTCTATAGACACATCCAGCGTTTGGTAAGACCTCTCGTTCTCTTTCTCGCTTGTCCCCGTTTTTAGCAGATGGGGTTTATTTATCTTTGCATACCAACTTGATCGTCTTTTTTTGCTGTGTTGTGTGGAGGTTGGAAAGTTACTTGAGTGAAGAAACGAACCAGAAATTGGAAGAAGGGGAAAAAAGGGCGACGGACTCAAAAAAATCTTTCCCTTATATCACGAGTAAGCGCTAATTTTGATTGGATGATTAGAGCGCGATAACGCACTTGATACACCCCGAAGCTGATAAGATGTGCGGCTTCCGCGGTTCCCCCATGGCTGATTGATATGTGATCTGGTGAACCCATTTTGAGACGCTTCATGTGCACAATGTAATCAGTCACTAGCATTACGATATCTATCGCGAGTAACGAAAACACCGACTGCGATATCCTTTTATTTATCGCCCGCCAACCAGCAGCCAAAGCAAAGGGAACAAAGTGCCTTTTTCTTTTTCGTAGGTGTGATCGGAGGATTCCTCCCGGATGGCGCGACTGGCAGGTATTTTTCCCTCATCTATTCAGTTTATTCTGCTCGCGGAGTTTCCCGGTCATCAAGATCCTTCGCAGAAATCTGATTGCACGAGCCTCTGTGTGTGTGTACGATGATGACTGTACATGGCGGAATGGTGGGCTTTGACGATTTTTCGCTATCACCTCGGGTCTGACGTCCCATCATCATTTGTATTTGTGACAGTTGCACGACACAAACAATGTAGATAACCGCTCATCTACTTGCTAAAGTATCGCCCACAAATAAAAATAATCTCAGAAGATGAAACAAAGAATATCTAGGTGATCGACGAGACTACTAAATACGATAGCTCATCCTCTTTTTGCAAGGTGGTCCAAGCTCATCTTCAGATTTCTGCTCGTCTGCAGCCATGCTACTTTATGCCGTATATGAGGTAATTCAGCTCAGGTGACACGACAAGCGCCACCTTCATCTCCCTGTTTCCTTTTACATTCTGGAAGCGAGAAAGTGCTGATGTTTGATGGTCTTACATATTGCCAAATCAACAAAAACAAAGCTTGCAGAAGACAAGAGGATCTTGGCCCACCATAGTTCCAAAAAAAGAACAGTATTTTGGCTCAAAATCACGTCATGTGAGGCATTTCCCCTTCAACCTCTCCTTGGCAGGGAGAACAGGCTACATATTCAATTTTTTTAGACCAACTTTTTCCAATTATGCAGACGACAATGTGTTTATTAAGGGAGCGCATTTATCGCTCATAGCCACTACTTTATCTCTTCTAGTCTGGATTGCGCGAATGATAAGAAATTTGTATTACTTATTTTTGATGACAAAGTCGGTGCCCTTTGCTACGCCTTTATTTAGCCGGTCTCGAATCACTTGTGAGGCAGGAGTTTGTACACGTCATCTTCTTAGTGCATGCTATTCTATCACTCTACCATTTTATCGTCGTGATCGAGAAAAAGAATATATATGTGAAGACGTACAAGCGGACCTTCGCCTTGCATTTTACCAACAATGACCAAAAAGCTCAATATTTTGCATGGCTTTCATTCGGGTTTAGCACGTATTATTCTTCCGTTATAAAACAGGTAAATTACCAAATGGACTACAAGGACCAGGCAAGATATTGGATGATCACCGTGACTCCTGTTGCAATGTTTTATCGTCAGGTATGACCGCTGATATACGTCCGTAGTAGCATATTTATAGTTGCGGACATGTGTGCATATGAGCCTCAAGAGGCCTTCTCCTCTCGGTTATATTGGAAACTCCTGCGGTGAATACCATATTAAAGTGAAGTACCGGGAAAAAGAGTCAATGCGTAGGGCTACTTCTAACCGATAGGACCTGCCAGGTACCTTCATAGTGTAGACATATAAACGATTGGATAGAGTCACACCGTTGAACAATCCGAATACTGTCATTTGTTATTCTCAGTTGTAGGTTGCCTCGCAAGTGTATACCTACAGGCAGCATAAAAACAGCGGTGATCAGCGGGAGTATTACCTGAAGAAATACATCAGCACCAGCCTATAAAAGCATGTACAGCGAGAGATGAAATCACTATGCAGAATTTTCCTCTTGAACATGCTCCCGGATTCTGTTCAGTACAAATAATACGGTATATGTATTGGTAAAGTGACCCCGGGGGACACTTATAAAAATACACAAACACGTACTATACTGCACGATGGGGATATGGTCTAACAAGGAGACACTTTGTTCATGTTTCTAATCTGGCTAGAGAATATGCTGCAACGCTAAAGCCTGTAAAGTTCCATAAGCACTGTTGAAAAAAAAGTTGATCAGAGGAAGTTATGTGGCATATGATAAATTCAAGTTCCTCGTTAGAATCATACATATACTATTTTTCTTGTTTATCGCCTCTCGCACAGCGTAGACCATCTAAATCATATACTTCGTCCGTTTCAGTGGACGCATAAGATCCAGGCCGTCATTACATTATATGCCAAGTATCTGTAATACCGGTGATTTTCTGTCATTCATTATGTAGTAGTTGAACATACATAGGGCTTATTATACCCTGCGCCTCGAAGAGCTCTCGTATACATGCTGAGAAAAGCACATATAAGGATATTGCGTCGTATTATAACTGTGTACATATGAAACCGCTGGGCATCAGCGATATCGTAGCAGAATAAAACTGTAGATATAGATATTCACTGCTGATACGTGACGCACACATGTGTACCTTCCATAGTAGCGAAGCTTGGTCGCTAATTTGTGCACGCTACCTTCCATCGGTCACGCAGTAAAAGTACTACTGCCTTACCACCATGTTTAGTTAACGGAAGTTTTGGTCTACAGAATTCTATTTATTATGGAAAAACTTGCTGTAGTTGAATAGACAAAAACTTACGTCGATGTGGTATATGCTTGTTAATACAGACACCAGTATCCTTTTACTTTAGACATAGATTTACCTCTTCCGCCAAACACCAATTATCACTTTTAGGATTTTTTCGTGCGTGTATACGACCAAATGTCCATCTACAGTAAGTAGAGAGCTACAAATGCAATGTATAATATAGTCTATCCAACGCAATCATTTGTAACTAGGTATCGCAGCGTGAGCCTACTTCGAGTGCGCGTTAAGCACTAAGCAGCAGGCGTGCAACTGTTGTGGTTTTGAGATGATTGCATTTCTTAATTTGGGTGGCTGAGTTGATTTCTGCGGGAGAGTGGATTCAGTGGTCTGCTGTCAGCGCAAGCCTGAATTCTCCCTCTTCCCACTTGACACCAGTTGGGCTCAACGAACAGCAATGGTACATATCAGACACAACTTTGAAGGCGGAGAGGATACAGTGGTGATGTAGTGATGTGGATGTACCACGATGCGAATGGACAGATGGATGGATAGATGGATGGATGGACGAGATATGTGGGATACGGGGCAGCCAAGGAAAACAGATGCGTGAATGGATGAATTAACCGAATGCATGTTAATGATAGAGCGCCGAAACGCAGACCAAGACCAACCCCATGCGAAAGCTCAACATTGAGAAGCTCGTTCTCAACATTAGCGTTGGCGAGTCCGGTGATCGTTTGACCCGTGCTGCCAAGGTGCTCGAGCAGCTTACTGGTCAGACCCCCGTGTACTCCAAGGCTCGTTACACCGTCCGTACCTTTGGTATCCGTCGTAACGAAAAGATCTCCGTTCACGTCACTGTCCGTGGCCCCAAGGCCGAGGAGATCCTCGAGCGTGGCCTGAAGGTCAAGGAGTACGAGCTCCGTGCCCGCAACTTCTCTGCCACTGGCAACTTCGGTTTCGGTATCGACGAGCACATCGATTTGGGTATCAAGTACGATCCCTCCATCGGTATCTACGGTATGGACTACTACGTCGTCATGGGCCGCCCTGGCGACCGTATTGCCCGCCGCAAGCACTGCACTGCCCGCGTTGGTGCCACCCACCGCATCAAGAAGGAGGAGACCGTTGAGTGGTTCAAGTCTCGCGTATGTACTGCACTGTCGTTCTCTCTATATGTTACTGACTCTGGTATTTTCTCTTTCTCTAGTTCGATGGCATCGTCCTCAACAAATAAGTCCATTACCATCTCCTTGCGTGCATAATAAACCGAGCTCTCAAAAATATGGTTTTGTTCATTTCTTGGTCAGGATGGAAAGCTGGTTATCATGTGTATATTCGGGCCATACTTACCAGGTAGCGTCGGACGCAACTGTCAAATGTATACAAAAAAGTAGTGCATCTTGATTATGTTGCTATGGTGTGATGTGATATCTGTCGGGTGATGTGATATGTCTGGCGGTGCAGCTTTGCGCTCGGCATTTGGAACATGTCCTATTTGAGAGGAACTCCTTATTGCCTTCTGTATCCTTCATGATAACTCGCGATCGTTACATGCTCCAGTATGCCGTTTGACACGATATAAGGTCATGAATGCGGCGTCTCGCGTTCACTCTTTATAGGAACTGATAATACTATCCTTTTGTACCGAATCTCTATGAATAACAACGAACAGCAGCACCACGATGACAGCTGCTACGACTTGAAAAGACTTTAGGGTGATTAGTGTCGTTTTACGGATTGGGATGTGGTTGATTGACAGCGTGGATGGGATTGAGCCTCGTTGGTTTTCGCACTCAGTGGAGAGACAAAGCAAAAAATTTAACTGTGGATTGACAGCTTCAGCTCCTTTAAGCTTTGTTATGCAGCCCAACTTCCGTACCTGCCCCCCCAAAAGACGGGGCCCCAAGAGACCACGCCACAATCCCGCCATCGGATCTCGATTGCCTTCCAAGATCAAGGAAGAATTGGAGGAGCAAGGTATGATCACGTGGCCGATCTCCCATTACTCTGCTAACTTTGGCTGCTGCAAAAGAGGACGACGGAGACGACCGCAAATTCGCAAAGAAGTTTGTCAACAAGGTCGCCACTCGCAAAGAGCAGCGAAAACAGAAACGCATAGACAAAGGCAAGCGCAAGCTCGCCAATTACCTCGACCACCACCCCGAGTTCCAGAAACGACAGAAGCAAGACGATCAGCAGCCGAAAGACAGACACCGCTCGCAGCAGAAGAAGAACAATAGTAATAACAACAACGGCAAACAAAATGCCACTGGAAAGACGGGGGCGCCAGAGAATAAGAAGGAGAACTCAAAGAAGGAGCCTGCGAAGAAAGTCGAAGCAACCTCGAAGAAAGACGAAGCAGCTGCCCTTCAGCGGCTTTCGAAGCGTAATCCTAGGCTGTATGCCGCCCTCGAGTCTGACAATCTCCTCGGAAACACGACCAACAGCGCCTTTGCTGACGATGATCGCGATATCGCCTATTGGGAGAAAAAACTTGGCGTCAAAACAGGCGGCAAAAATGTCAACAAGGAACTGGAGGCCGATGGTTTGCTTGATCTGCTAGATGGCCTGGGTGGAGGAGCAGCTCTTAAGGAAGACGGTGAAGATGATACCATGGATGACCAGGAGTACTTGAGACAAAAGCGAAACGCCAGAAAGGCTGAATCGGTAAGCCTGCACGCTCATGTTGAAGGGCATATGACTTATTGGTTTGTAGAATGTGGATGCTATGTTTGATGGTCTCGACGGTGGAGACGACAGCGAGGAAGACGACGACGACGATGAAGAAGATGAGGACCTGGACGACGATGAAGATATGCTTGAAAGTGAAGAAGATTCAGGGGATTTAGAAACAGCAGACGAAGACGAGGACGAGAACGAGAGCGAGGACTCGGAGGATGAAGAGGGCGAGGAAGCTGTATGGGGCGGTCTGCAGAGCGATGAAGATGTGCCTATGAACTCGGCGTCCGAAGACGGTTCTGAAAACGATTCTGAGGAAGACGCTTCAGAGATATCCGAAATGGATAAAGATGAACCAGCACCCAAGAAACCGGAAGAGGAGGCTCCCAAAGCCACGTCCAAGTACGTCCCGCCTCATCTGCGAAAGGCACCCACGACCAAGACCGAGCAACAGATCCGTTTGCAGCGCCAGTTGCAAGGTCTTCTCAATCGTTTGAGTGAAAGCAACATGGACGGCATTCTGCTCGACATTGAAAATTGCTACAGCAACTATCCTCGTCACGGTATGTTTCACCTTGACACCGAGGCATTAGTTATACTTACTCCACTTTCTTTTAGATGTCACATCGACGGTCACCGACTTGATTCTCAGCTCTATTTCACAGAAGGCTAACCTGCTCGATTCCTTTGTTGTGGTGTACGCGGCCATTGTGGGCGGTCTCTACCGTCTTGTTGGTATCGATTTTGGTATGTATGCTACCCATTCGCGAGATCAGACTGTTCACACGCTTCCACAGCTGCCCATTTTGTCCAGACGCTCGTGGAGTCTTTTGAAAAGGATTATCACAAGTGCCGTGCTGCCGTTGCTCGAGGTGACGAAGAAGGCGAGGAAGGCATTCCCGGTGCCAAGGAGTCTAAAAACCTGTTGACGCTTGCACTCGAGCTTTACAACTTCCAAGTGATATCATGCATTCTTATCTATGACCTCGTACGTGTGCTTATCAAGCAGCTTGATGAGCATAGCGTTGAGCTCCTGCTCAAAGTTGTCAAGAGTAAGTATTTGTGCTGGCTACAGGTGGAGTCTTACTCACATGAATTTCACGATAGCTGCTGGTTTCCAACTGCGCGCAGACGACCCTGCTTCTTTGAAGGACATGATCGATGAAATCCAAAAAGAGACAGCCAAACGTGATGCTTCCACTATCTCGTGAGTTTTTGCTCCAGATGAACAATGTATATGTTATTAACACTATTCATAAGAACACGCCACAAGTTCATGCTTGAGACCCTGGCAAACGTCAGAAACAACAAAGTCAAAGCAGGTCAGGCTACTAGTGCTGCTGACAAGGAGCTGGTGTTCAAGATGAAGAAGTTCCTGAATGGCCTGGACAAGAAACGCAGCACCAAGAGTGCCGAGGCCCTTCGTGTTAGCTTGGATGATATCCACAACATTGAGACCAAGGGTAAATAGCAAGGATATTGCTGCATGTCCAGATCGGATTGAAGCTCACCAAGTGCATTTTAGGCAAATGGTGGCTGGTCGGTGCTTCCTGGCGAGACAACCTCGTAGGTACCGAAAGTAAACACTCCAAGAAGGTGGCCAAAGATTTGCGCAAGGAACAGACTTTGCAAGAATCTCTGCTGAAGCTCGCCAAAAAGCAAGGCATGAACACCGATATTCGTCGCAGTATCTTTGTTGCTTTGATGAGCGCAGACGTACGTAGAGCCTACAGAGGTTGCATGCATTAGCTCACAAACTTGTGTAGGATTATGTGGATGCCTTTGAGAAGCTCATGAAATTGGGGCTGACCGAAGTCCAACAGCGAGAAATTGCGCGTGTCTTACTGCAGTGCTCGGGCAACGTAAGTTGATAAACCTGACTACAAATTCGAAGCTAACACAATTACCATAGGAGAAAGCTTTTAACCCTTACTACATGGTGGTGGCCAAACGTCTCTGCGAATCGAACCATTCCTTCAAGGTTACCTTCCAGTACTGCCTCTGGGATTTCCTTCGCGAGTGTGGCGAGCGTGAGGTGGGCGGTATGGAACGGAGCGTGTCGACAGCTGAAGATGGCAGCAACGTCCGAATATCACGCGTCTCCAACCTCGCCAAGTTTTATGGCTCGCTGATCGCCAACGAGTCACTTTCCTTGGCCATACTGCGCAGTGTCAACTTCATGACCGTGACGACGAAAACTCGTCTCTTCTTGCAAATCCTCTTCTCGACCATCTTCTTACAGATCAAGGCCGCTGGGCCCACGGCGATTGCGAGCGTGTTTGGCAAGATCAACGAACTGCGGACACTTGCCCAGGGCTGTGTCTTTTTTATGCAAGAAGCCTTAGTGGAAAGCAAGGTGCCAGGTCTGAGTCCGCCGGAAGTAGAGACCGTCTTGTCAGGAATCAAGATCGCTCGTGAAGTCCTCCGAAAGTAAACAAAAGCCATCATTTTGTACATTTCAATATAGATATCCATCCCTTTTTGCATCCACCATCATAAAGCAGTTCAAAATTTGTATTATCGTTCGAACTTGTACGGGGCACCTGCGTGCGATAAGAAAAGTTACACATATGCTTGCTACTTGGATACACGACACTAGTAGTAAAATCGATAGCTAATATCCTCTAATTCTCGGATGGCCTTTTCGTCCTCCCCGTGCTCCTTGGCATCAAGGAAGAGACGTTGACTTTGCATGTCGCGGCGGCGGTTTTCACGATACAGGAGAATGCCTGTGAGGACAGACGTCATAGCACCGACAATAGCACACGTGAGGTTGATACCGTTGCCAAGGAAATAATGCGGGGCGGTGGTTGACGGGTAGAGATAGGAAGCGATAACGCCACCAGTATTGCCTATCATGACTACCACGGCCACAGCCACGGCTCGCACGGATAAGTCAGGAAAATTAATGGCTGACCAGCTCACCACGGTAGATGCTATACATAATAATCGGTAGGCATGAGCACAGTGCACAGTCTGATTTAAAAAGTTGATGTGAATATACCTTGCAGGGCCATTCCCACGGGAAGCACGAATAACGCGCCATATAGAGCTGCAGGTATGTGCTTTGATATTAGCTTGACTGTAACGACATGTGATGCATGACACTTACCCCATCGATCACGCAGAACGTACAGTAGAAAATACCCAAGAGCCATAATGGAGAATCCAGTAGCCAGGACTACGGCCCTTCGGTTGTACTTATCGACGATGTAGCCGCCAACAATGACCATTATCACGGACACAATATTTGGAGGAGCTGTCATCAGCTGCGACGTGACAACAGAAAAGCCAAAGCCTACATATATGTAAGAGAACATCAAGTACGAGATGGACAATATCGGATGACTTTACCATCGATAATCATGGGCAAGAAGATAGAGAAACTGGAGAAATTGACAGCGTTGAGCATGTAAACTAATGAAAACAGCCATGTTTTCCAGTCTCCCAAGGCCGCACGGAACGTTGCGAGGTTGATTGTGGTGGGGCCGTGCTGAGCTGCGACTTCTTCCATGCGTTGGTGCTGCAACCGTTTCTGCTCAGGTGTGAGCCAGGACACCTGATCGATCGAATCAAAAAGACAGAAGTAGGAAACGATGCTGAGAACGATGGTAGGTACACCCTCGAGAATAAACAGGTACTGCCAGCCATGAAGACCGTTTCGACCTTCCAGAAAAGATGTTCCATAGGCTATCGGACCGGATACGATGCCCGAAAGAAACGCCATACACAGGAGAAAGGCAACACGTGAGCTTAGCTCGCGTGGTTTGTAAACTCGGGACATTTGATACAGGATACCGGGTATGTAGCCACTTTCAGCCGCACTAAAGGAAATTGACCTTAACTACCGCGTGTACACGACAATAGGCGATATTGATTTACCCTAGAAGCAAGCGGGCTGCCATTAAACCGCCAAAACTCGTAATAAAACCCATGGCGAGGGTGATAGCTATGCAGACACAGAGTGTTATGTACCATGCACGGCTGAGTCTTTATGTCTTTACCTCCCCACGCCAGCATAATTGTTGATAGCCATATAACTGCACTCGTTTGTTTCAACACGACGTTCGAAGGGACCTCAAACAGAATCTGCGTAAAACAGCGTCAGCACTTCAGAAGATATAACGTATTTTCCTTTTAGTATACATAGGTAATGTAGAATGCAGAGATAGCTGTCCCTAGCTGGGATGGCGAGAGCTAAATTTATTATGTGAGTTTAATTCTGCCATTCGTTTTGCTGACGGCGTCGAGTTAGTATATTACCTTTAGATCCTCCTGTATACCCTCTAGTCTAATTCAATCAACATAGTTTAGATAAGATATATTCTGAGCGTTCTGTGGTCCTACGTACGCTGCATTGCCAATGTTTGCACGATCCAGGTAGTCGGTAAAGTAAAAGACGCAAAACAGTGGTAACATGCGGCGATCGAGGGCCTGCACGATCTTTTTTTCTTCGTATTCCCTATTCGACAGCTGCTGCTGCTGCTGCTGCTGAAAAACGGCTGCCTTCTTCTCGTCATCCAGCACAATGTCATCCAATTCCGCCAGGTTTTCCTCCTCGTCGGGTGCGGGTACAGGGATTGGGCCGGTTCTGCTGCTGTTGCTGTGGCGGTACATGCGGTAGCCTTGTTGTACTCAGTACTGTAGGGACAGGGTCAAAGAAGAACGTATCTTCTAATATGAGATGAGATAAAAAGAGCTCAATTAACGGCAATATCGTAAAGAAAGATGTAAAGGCTATATACCTTGATGTCCATCGACCTTTATGTCCCCAGCGAGAAGCGGCTTTTAGATGTATCCGGTATTGTAAAGACGACCTCGGCTTAAAATTTGAAGTAACATACAATAAGCAGTACTTCCATTTGGAGATAAATGTTCAAGTTCTCTTTCCTTCTATCGTTGTGGTAATGTTCTAGGCCATTGTGAGATAATTATGCGAAAGTTAGCATTATATCGACCTAGCCGCCTCTTACACCAATCACGCCCTCTCATTTATTTTTCATATCCGTGACTTGATCTTAGATGTAGGCGTAGGCAAGTGGCATAGACAAAAAGATTATAATAGGATCCAGGGGAACTCAAGGCATAATAAGACAAGGGAAAAAGCTTTTCCAGACAGAGTCAACAAATATGGGAAGAGGAGTAGTTAAATGTCTGCGAATATAGCTATGCTCCAAAATCGAGATGAAATAATGATTATGTAAAGAGGAAACCACCGTACATGTTTTCATCTAGTTTAGCCCAGTCTATCGAGGTTATACTGTCTGTGTGATCATGAATGGGAAGTCTGCATGACGAAGTGTTATAATAAGTCTTCTTTCTTCTTTCTCCTTTTCTCACTTTTCCGCGGCGTGCCGCGGTAATCTCATAGTGTCACGAAAAAACAAACGAAGAAGGCCTCAAGCAATAAGCAGAAGCAGAAGCTACAGCAAGGGTGCCTGTATGGCCGCATCTATGGACTAAACACCTGGGCCACCGAGCGCCTCAAAGGACTCTATCACACTACTCACCTTGTCGCAGAGTCTTATTCTGTCGGGGAGAAGACCAACCACAGAACTTATGGCATTGTAATGGAGGCGCGATTTGTTACTGAACCCAGCAAAGCGGCCCAGACGGACAATAGACGGTTGCCTTTAGTCAATCTAGTCAAAAAGTGGCTGTGTCTACACGGAGACGTACAGACTCGCTTTCGAAAAGTTGTCGGATAGCTGTCTCTTCAAACTTTTTACATTTAACGACGGTAATCGTAAAGAGTATCTGCGAATATGTATAAAAATCACACACAGCTCATGCTGAACTTCAGCCTCAATATTCTATTTAAGATAACAAGAGAAAAAAAAAACAGCAAGGTTGAAGTGACGTATGTCGAGTTTTGGAAAGTGGCGGTCAGAAGGAAATACCCGATATTCGTTGAGTATGGTATATATACATTTGCTCATCGGTGCTCATATCTAGAGTAGTTTAATTATCGCAAATGCAGAGACACCCAGACCAAACGACTCTGAGTTGTATCCCTATTTAAAGAAGATGGATTTAACAAGCTTGGGATTGTGCTTGCCTCGATATCCATGCCTATATTTTAAACCAACAAAGGATCCTTCTGGACACCCGAAGTAGAATCATGCGGAGAACATGAAGGAACATCTCTGGACTGATATTGAGCTTCTTTTATTGCTCGCAATAGTCAAAATGTACTGGAGTAACTACTAAATATACGTATCTTATGCACAGTAGGAAAAGGAGGGAATGATTGACGTGCATACACTGTATAATCAGTATAATAGTAATTCTAGGCTCGATAGTGTATATCAAATGATGGTACACGTCCGAGTCCCACCCGAGTTAAAAATGTCGCTCGACACAGCCAGGCCGCATTAGTCCCTATCTCTACTCTTTTTCTTTGAACGTGGTGCACATACCAGTGTCAAGATCAATAATAACCTCCTTCCACTGCGTGTGTAAGACCGCTAATTCATTCTACTTGGATTCGGGAGTGCCTCTTGGCGAGATGAAGATAAGGTGAATAGCTATTCGATGTCAGACACTACCTCCTGAAGACCCTCTGGCATTAGTTGCCGTTCAATGGTCCATACATAGCATGAGTGTGAAGGAAAATACATCTGTTCACGGAGACGTATCATTCTCTGGTGTCTCTTTCACCAAAGTTATATACCTGCCTATTACTCTGCCTGTTGTATGCCACATTGGATATGGAACATTAACGTGCATTTCCATTCTGCTGTTCTTGCTTCCCTTGTTCTTCTTTTCCATTGTTTCCTCTCCCATTCTTCCTTTCCGTTCGCATCCAAGTTGACCAAATGGCCCGCCCAAACCAATGCTGAGCCTCTGCAGGATACCTAATAGACATACGCCTCGCGCCAAATGTCAGTTCCAGGCTCACTGACAAGAAATTTTTAATGGTAATATAAAACTGTGAATCAAGATGAAGTCGCTCTGCATAGGTGAGGTATACGCCGACGCGCTGTGAGTGAGTCTTAATGAACCTACTCTGGCCGTTAAGCTATATAAAAAGGTAAAATTTTCAGTCTACAAGACTAACTTGAGGAGCCCTCCATAGGCTAATGCTTTATGATCAAATAAAATATTTATTCTGGTTTTTGTTGATTATCTGTTGGGGCGCACTACTTAAGTGATTCCTATCCTGAGGAGAATGCACTTCTCGAATCTACTTCGACCACTGACATCAGCATCCGTGCTTATATCGTATATCTTGTTGAATGCATGGTCCTACTTTGCGCTGCAGTGCACGGGGAACCATGGCTGTTTCATTATTTTTTAAAGCATTAATTTAGACAGCGGCGACGATGAGGGCAGCTGAGAGTCGAGCCGCACGCACACACGCACATAATTTTTCTCTTGAACGGTCACAGAAAAAATTTTATTATAGGTAGAAGCTCAGACAAAGATGTGTTCTCCCTCTTTTTCTCGGACCCGAGTTTGACCTTCATAATGTCCACTTTCGAAAAGGTGTGTATACAGCGCAGAACCCTGCTCGAATGACTTGCTGCCTCTGCTGGGAACGTATCGTATGACGCCTCCTGCCTGCCGATCGCACTTTCTCTGTCATTGTGTCACATGCCCATGTCTGTAATTGTTGAGTGGCGTTTTGTCCAAACTCTACCATTTTCATCAGTGGCAGCAAATCATCGATCGGGTTTCTCAAGTGGATGAAGTTAAAAAAGAATAAGCAAACTAACGGTTGTGTTGTACGATAGGTCGTTGTCATTGATGGTAAGGGTCACCTCCTTGGCCGTCTTGCTTCTATTGTCGCCAAGCAGGCCCTGAGCGGCCAGAAGGTCGTTGTCGTTCGCTGCGAGGAGGTCAACGTCTCGGGCGAGTTCTTCCGCAACAAGCGTAAGTTTGAGTTGGAGAGCACAGCAGAGGAGAAGAGAGCGAGAGCAGCAATACTGATTTCTGTATGGGTGAATTACATACACATGTATCACAGTGAAGTACGCTGCCTACCTCCACAAGCAGAACCGCGTCAACCCCCGCCGTGGTGGTCCCTTCCACTTCCGCGCCCCCTCGCGTCTTGTGTACAAGGCTCTCCGTGGTATGATCCCCCACAAGACCGCCCGTGGTGCCGCTGCCTTGGATCGCGTCAAGCTCTTCGAGGGTATCCCTGCTCCCTATGACAAGCAGAAGCGCATGGTCGTCCCCGATGCCCTCCGCGTCCAGCGCCTCCGCCCCGGCCGCAAGTACACCGCCCTTGGCCGCATCTCGGTCGAGTACGGCTGGAAGTACAGCGATGTCGTTGCCAAGCTTGAGGACAAGCGCAAGGCCAAGTCTGCTGCCTACTACCAGCGCAAGGCTGCCCTTGTCGCTCTCCAGAAGAAGGCTATTGCCTCCAAGGAGGGTGAGCTCAAGGACATCAACGCCTCGCTTGCTGCTCTTGGTCACTAAAAATGTCCAAACAAATAAACTTCTTTGTTGATCTCATTTTTATTCAATACAGTGCATATTCTTACCTTAATCTGCTCCTGTCCGTCTTGGCTAAATATGCTGCTTTTTTTTGACGCATGTGTGTGCTGTGTTCTGGTCTTTTTTTCTTTTTTTTTCTTTTTTTGGCCAATGAAATCAGCAAAGTTTCCCGCCTGATTCTTGAAAGCATAAAACTTGCTCTTCTTTACTTCGCTTCTTTATGAGCTTTTTGTGGTCCTTTGGCTCCACTGCCAAGAAAGTAGGTTCCACTGGCAGGTCTTGCTCCTTTCTATAGACTCAAACTGCTTTTCCTACAAACAGGATGTCGGTCCGACTCCTGGAGGAAGTCCTGTACCGGAGCACCAGCATCAGCCCTTCAAAACAATGAGCAATGCCTTTCGAAGGGGCGTCCAATATAACAGTAAGTACTGCTGTCTTCTTCTCTTTCTGTACGTCATTGACGCGTCCGCAGTGAAAATCGTGATTCGTGGCGATGTCATGACCGGCAAATCGACCTTGTGTAAGTCTGAAGAAGAAAGACGCGTGCAGCTCGACGACTTTTATTGAACTCCACCACCCAAAAAGTCGAAAGACTCCAGGGCAAAGAATTCGACGAGGTGTACAAGTCGACGCCTCAGATTCAAGTGACCAATATTCCTTGGCAGTACAGAGGTATGTATGCATCTATATAAGTTGCGTATACGTGCGTTGACGAATGGGACACAGACACCAACGATATCATCAAGGTTGAAGTTTGGGATGTGGTCGATAAAGCCCACAACAAGAACAATGCAAAGACAGACACCGGGATCAAACTCGAGCATGATGCACAGCCAAAACAGGAACCGGTCGACAAAGCGGCACCTGCCTCTCCTGATGCACTGGATATGGCTCTCGACGCCAACACCGTCGACGTCTATCGAAATTCCCATGCAGTCCTCCTCTTATTCGACACCACAAAACAGTGGACATTTGATTATGTTCACAAGGAGCTTCAAAAGGTTCCTGAGAACCTCTCGGTTCTAGTCCTTGTAAGTACTTTTCTCTCTTGAATTGTATTATACGTGTACCTCGGGCTAAAAAGGACATGAACGAAGGGCAATTTTTGTGATAAGAGGTAAAACCGCATGGTATAAGCTATACACACCTTTTACATTTACTGAAACCTCGTGACTCTAGTGGCGAGCGTTCGGTTTCCCTGGATACCATCCATGCTACCTTGTATGAGCATAACCAGGAACGCATTGAGAAGGGCGCCATCAAACCGAATCTGATACGCTACGCGGAGACCAGCATGAAGACAGGTCTGGGACTAAAATATATCTACGAGTATCTAGGCGTTCCTTTTCTGCAGCTTCAGGTAATGCCAAAAACAGCCATTTACCGATCAAGGGGCGGAAATCTAAACACGGCTGAACAGATGGAGTCCTTGAAGAAGCAGCTCGATCTGAAAGCAGTCGAAATAGTCGATACTCTCGAAACCTTGGATACAGATGAAAAGGTGCCGGAGGTCATGCGACGACGACGAGGCCAAGATAATTTTGATCAGCGTAAGCAATATAACCCAATCGCGCTCAACTGTAAACTTATGGGTGCTCCCCTTCCCCCCCCCCCATAGCTTCTGAGCGTCACTTGTCTCGACAGCAGGAGGAGATGCAAAACACATGGGATGATGAGCTGAATGATATTGGCAAAGACAGTAAGTATCTTGCCATCGTCTCTGTATTGCTTCTGACGGATCCCATCTAGTTGCTCCGGCGCTGGACATACCCGACTCTCCTTCCTTTACGCGCAAAGCAACACCACCGCCACCGACAGCCCCCGTCACTGGACGGAGGCGAGAAGGGTCGCTTGCGTCAGAATCAGACCGCCTGCCTGCGGTCGTGGATCAATTTGACGCGGGTGAGATCGAAGACGACTGGTTTGGGGACGATACCAAAGCGACAACGGCGACGGTGGGCACTGTCCCCGTTGCCCGCAACGACTCTGACAATGAGGGTTATGGTAACCCCATGGTGGCGGGAGATGAAGATGTAGAGTCCGTAGAGTACTACAATGCGGGCGGGGTCAGCGAACGAAAAGCGTCGGTGGACGTGCCACGCAAGAGCAGCGAGCCCGAAGGAGAAGAAGAGGACGAAGAGGTCGACGAAGAGGAGACGCCCGTGTTTCGAAGCGAATTTGAAAATGTGTGGAGTAGCGGCTCTGGAGGATACCCTGGCTACGGTGATGGTCATCACCCTGGCAACCTGATGCGAAATCAAATCCAAGTCGAGTCAGACAGCGACGACGAAGATAACCGGCTGCCGGAAGCGTCCGATGAGTTTGACCATCAAGCAGACAAGATGCCCATCTCGTACAGTAGCGGCTTTGGCAACTATGAAGAGATTGGCAATGAACGCGAGAACCCCTGGTCATGGGGTGACGGGCACGGCGACAACGTATGGGGAGAAGGGCCATCAACTGGGAGTGACAATAAGGTGAGATATCTCCCCAGACTGCATAAATTTCATTTGTTTGCTGACCAATGGGATAGGCGGTGAGCTTCGTAGAGGAGGAGACACCAGAGCCTACAGAGACAAGCTCCAGCAAGAAGAAGTCAAAGAAGAAGAAGAGCAAGGAGGGTAGTAAAAGTAGTAGCAGTAGCAGTGGCAAGAAATCGAAAAAGAAGAAGAGTAGCAGTAGCAATAGTTGAGGTGCGGTTATTTGCTACCTCACAGAATAAACACACATACATACATACACATACGCGTACACAAAAATAAAAGAACGAGAAAAAAAAAGGGTAATCTTGTAAACAGGTCTTTTGAGACATGGAAAAAAGTCAAGAAAGACATGCCAGACTACGGTCGCAACTGGGACATAGTATCTACTCGAGTATCGGACTTTCGCTGAACAAGCACGGACCATCACTGCAAAAGATAGCTGCACCCAATCGACAGACGAGCAAAACAGCAGCGCTTCCGCCTCTCGAGTTGACGGTGGACAGTCGTCGTTCTATTTATCCTGCCACCATTACTGCTCCCGCATTCGTAATGCCTCAAGTGCCAGGCCTCCATCGACGCAGCTACTCCAGCCCCAACGAATCACGCGAGATGGATTGCGAGGCTCATTACCAGTGGACGGTCAATTCGTCTGATAGCAGCGGCTTGCATCTGCCTGCCATTGAAGCCTGTCGGACGGTCTTATTCGCTGCCACGTCCTTGCACAGCACGCTGCGACGGTGCTTGCACTGCTGCTCCGGCAAGGACGGGCTCTCGCTGGGTCCGCAGCTGCAGCGCTCGACCGGGGCGGCCGAGAAGCTCGTGGCCGTGCTCGATATGCTCGACCTCCAGCCCAGCCCGTCTCAATGCGCCGACCTCTTCAAAGCCGCAGCGTCGAGTATCGCATGCCTCAAAGACCTCGTCTCTGCTCTCCAGGCTCGTATGTCCTCACTCACCCAAGTCCTCGACCCAAAGTTCTCGCGCCATTTGATCGTCTCTGTCTACAGCGCCACCGTCGACCTCAAAGAGGCATGGGATACCCTTTCACCTTTGATCAACCACAAAAATCATAGCATAGCATCCAATCATACGCACCATACGCACCATACTACGACCACTACCTCTTATCCCACCCATTCCGCTGATGCATCACATACCATCTCTATCGCCACGCCTGCCACCACCACCACTTCTTCCACCACGGCGTCACCCCCTTCGAAAGCGTCACCGACCGCCAACAAGCCCCCCTCACCTCTTGCCTTCTCGCGTGGCCGGTCTCAAAGCACCGAGTCCACCCTGTATTCCCCTCAGGGCACATGCCCTGGCGACGACAATCCCGACCAACAGCTCTACACCCTGCTCAAACTCGCCATCGCCCATTCCCTTCACGTGACAGACCTCCTCAAGCACTCGGTGCAGGACTCCGCCTCTGCTGACGAGAGTCTCTCTCCACCGCTCCAGACCAAGCTATCTGACCTAGAAAGGCAGTCTGCCAACGCTGCTGAACTGGCCACCCGTCTCGATAAACATGTCGATATACACAAGGAAGCACTGGCAAGGAAGGAGCTGACCCGTTCCTTTTGGGAAGAGACCGATCATTTCCTCAAGGTAGACGATATTTTCGATAGAAAGGAGGGAATGCGTTTGCTAACGCGCTTGGTTAGGTCGTTGTGTCTGTCATGAGCTCAGTACGTGCCCTGATCACGGAGGACGACTTTCAATGGCCCAAACCCGTCAAGCAAGGCTGTCTCCAGGTCACACGCGTGACGACAGAGGTAGCCAAGCAGTGGAATACCAACCTGGTATCACAGCAGAACCAGCAGCTGTCGATCCAGTCGGAAGATGCTTCTCGGCCCTCGCCTGAAGCTACGATCGGCTCTCATACTACCTCTTCTGCCTCCATAGCTTCCTCGTCATGTTCATTCCCCGCATCGAATGAAAATACATGATATATCTTTCTTTTTTCCCGCCATTTTATCGAGACGTACTTTTCACACATCATCAGGTGCACAATTTAACACATATAGCATTCAGTAAGTATATTCAGCGCGAGATGTACACTGCATCAGCCACTGAGTATCGATGATTTCTCTCTCTCATATGCAGCACACTCAAAGTTGTATGGAAGGTTTTCACGTCCAAGTGGACCTGTGGAACATGTGAGCTACACACTTTTACATAGACGGTATGTGTGGATGTATATGAGAGAGAGAGAGAGAGAGAGAGAGAGTGGAGGGTGTGAGTATGTAAAGGAAGAGTATGCCTGATGATGAAAGGAATAGCGGAGGATGGGGAAAAAAAAGAAGAAAAGATATACAAAAAGTGTACAAGTTTAGAATTCGAGTGGATCTGGCCGACCAGGAGTCGAGCCGCATCCCAAGCCGGGGCCCCGCTGCTTTTTCTTCGTCTCTGAAGCAGCCGGTGGCTCTGTGCGTCGTTCGCTGACACCTCCTTCGGGCGGAAGATGGAAAGTTTCGATGGCAAACCGTTTCCGTCGCAGCTTGAACGCGAGGTCATTGTTTCCGCCTGCCGAGAGAACGGACAGCTTCGTGCTCGAAGGGAGCAGCGAATTGAGCACGGGTAATTTGTGGACATAAAAGAAACCGTGGTAATTCTGCGTATAGGCTGCCTCGTTATGTACCGGCGATCCTATGCATCATTGCAGTGCGTTAGACAAACGCATTCGCCCTACTTGTACCCTTTTTTGTTTGCCGTACCTGCGAAGGACTCGATTTCAATGACGGCATCCACCATGTGTTCGATCCGCGTTATGTTATCGTATAGGTAGGCAGGTATCGTGACGACGGCCACGCCGAACGAGAAACGGAGCAGGCCGCGCAGGGCATGGAAAAACTTGTACAGATCCTGTTGAGCGTAACATGAGAACCCCACCCGAGCGTCTTTCCTTTTGTTATTTTCTGATCAATCTCATTTACCTGAGGTGATTTGGCCTGCCAACTCGGAGAAGCGAGGGAGTGAATGCCAATCCGTAACACGTTACGCAGGGTGCTGGGAGGAGCCGGTAGGGCAGAACTTTTAGGAGCAAGTAAAGTTTAGATTTAAATGGCACGCACATGGCACAGAGACAGAGAGAGGCAGGAAAGAGAACCTCTCGCGTTACCTAAAGTGATTGTCGATAACCAGGTTCTGGATTTGGTCGAGGAGCGCGCCGTAGTCGTCCGAGGCGTCGTCAAACAGGCCGCCGACGTTGAGCAAGCTGGTGTTCGCCTCATCCAGCGCAGCGTCTGTGATACGCTTGGTCAGATCAAACATGCTGCAGTACGGCTTTGGTTCGCTCGACGAGGCAGAGGCAGACGTGTTGCGAATAACAGGGTCTGCACACAAAAGAACAAAAAAGAAAAAAAAAAAAAAGACACAATCAGGGTCCGGTTGCATGATTAATGACAGCAGCCCGTCCACTTGCCTGGTTTATGCTTGACACCGGACTCAAACTTCTTCAAGTGTGAGTAACGCCAAGCAATCTTCATACGATCCGAGCCGCGTGCAGCCGCGTTCTTTGTGATCTGCTCGTCGTCGTCATTGTCATTCTCGGATGCGTCAGAGGCAAGCCCCATGAGGCTGCGCAGAAACGTGTCGGGGTCTTCGTCCTTGGAGGCGAGTGCGCAATGGTGGCCAGACGCTATGCCTTGGGCGAGGAAGTACTTGAGGAGAAGTGCGGCATACGAGGTAGCGCGATCTTCCTTGATGAGCAGGACGGTGCCGACGGGCAAGCCACCGCCGAGGATATCGTCGAGGGAAGGCACGCCCGTCGAGACCAGGAGCTGTCCGTTGTACGCACTGAGGCGTGATCCCGGCGGGAGTTTGGGTTGCTGATCCGCGTTGCGTTTCTTGAAACTCATGACTGACGTTGCCCGAGAAACCGGAGGTTGCTTTGTAGCAATAGCGCGTCCTAAAGAACCAGTCAAAAGACGCAACTCAAGCCGATTTGCGCCTTTCCAAATTTTAAAGTTTCGCGGGATTGGGGGCCACTGTATTTTATAGGGTGGGATGTGCTTTTGCGGGGGAGAACAAAAAAGAGAGGAAAAACAGAAATTGTCTCCAGGGTCTATCATCCAACGTGGCAGGAACATGAACGGCATGGAGAAGGGGGACTGGCTGACGGGCAGACCGGATAATTTTGACGGCCATATACGCAGAAAGAGTTCCGTGAGCCCAGTGATGATCTACGACCCCCCCCCGCCCGCCACTCATAAATAAAAGTAAGATGCGTGTACTGGGCAAGCACGGGCTTTCATCGGGACATTACCAGCTTGCTTTTCTCCTATTCGATCAAATCATTTCGGACACAAATTGAGTTGGGTCCTGCTGTTCATGTTATCATCCGCGCAGATGAAACCGAATATAAAAGCTTTCCCACACTGACGTCTGTTCATGCCCTACCACCTTTTCTCTTTTTCTTCCATACATTATAATGGCTCCCGCTATCGCCAAGGGCATCTACGTCCCCATCCCCAACTTCTTCAAGGCCAACGAGGACCTCGACTTTGAGGGTCTGGAGAAGCACATCCAGTACCTGGCCAACACCGGCCTGTCCGGCATCATTTTCCAAGGCTCCACCGGTGAGGCTGTCTGCTTGACCGACGAGGAGCGTGTCGAGGTCATCAAGAAGGGCCGCGAGCTGATCCAAAAGTACGACCCCTCTCTTAAGGTCCTGGCTGGTACCGGTGCCCAATCTGCGCGTCTCACCATCAAGCTGACGCGTGACGCGGCCGCCGCTGGCGCCGAGTACGCCCTCGTCCTCCCTCCCTCCTACTACAAGCCTGCCATGACCAGCAAGGCCATCTATGAGTTCTACAAGAAGGTCTCGGAGGAGAGCCCGATCCCGATCATCATTTACAACTACCCAGGCGTCACTCAGGGTATCGACATTGATGTCCAGACCCTCGTCCAGCTCGCCAAGCTGCCCAACATTGTTGGTATCAAGGGCACGGATGGTAACATTGGCAAGGTTGGCTACATTGCGGGACGTATTCAGCCCTCCGGTAAGAATGAGAAAAAGTGAAAGAGCAAGAAGACGCACACGATGCTGACTGTTTTCTTTTCTTTTCTTTTCTTTTTTTTTTTTTTTTTTTTTTTTTTTTTTTTTTTTTTTCTTTTTTTTTTTTTTTTTTCTTTTCGAACAGATAACTTTACTCTGCTGGCTGGTTCGGCTGATTTCTTCCTGCCTGCGCTGGCCTCAGGCGCGGTGGGTTGTGTTCCCGGTCTGGCCAACGTGGCTCCTCGCGCATGCGTAGAGCTTCTGCGTCTGTTTGAGGCAGGCAAGATCAAGGAGGCTACTGCGCTGCAGCAGCAGCTGGTGGAGCCCGACGATGCGCTGGCGCGTTGGTACGGCTTGCCCGGTGTCAAGGCCGGTATGAGCAAGGTCCTGGGCTGGGGCGGTATCCCCCGCAACCCGCTGCAGCCCATTGAGGATGACAAGGCTCAGGCCATCGCTGATGCCCTGGCTCCCGCCTTAACAGTCGAGAAAGCATTGACCCAATAAAATATTCCATCTTCATTTTTCATGTGACATTTCATCCATGCCAGTATCACTTAAATTCGTTTCGCCCTTTCAGACGCACCTTTTGTTTTTCTTTCGAGACTCGCACTCCCCCCCAATCATCTTTTTCTCCTCTTCCTCTTCCTCTTCCTCTAATTTTTTTTATTCAACCCATGCCGCCCCAGTCTCAGGCCTTGTTTGATACCCTCGACCTCCTCTTCCTGGGCACAATTGGCCTCGGCACTGTCGCCTGGTTCACGCGCCGTCACTTTTTTGGTGGTAGCGGTAGCAGCAGCGCGCCGAGTGCAGCACGGTCTGCCGCAGGCAGCAGCACAACCACGCTTCCACCACCACCCGAGCGCAACTTTGTCAAAGTGATGCAACAGCAGGTCCGTCTTTTAATGACATCGTGAAAATAGACACAAATGTGTGGGGTAAACATGTCATGCTGATTTACCTGGATTTGGAAATCACAGGGCCGCAGGGCAATTTTCTTCTACGGCTCTCAGACAGGTACTGCCGAAGACTATGCCTCTCGACTGGCCAAGGAATGTTCCCAGCACTACGGTGTCAGCAGCATGGTGGCCGATATCGAAAACTACGACCTGACGTATCTCGACGCACTCCCTGAGGACAGTCTGGCCGTCTTTGTCATGGCAACCTACGGCGAAGGCGAGCCGACTGATAACGCGGTGGACTTTTGGCAGCTGCTTGTCGAGGAAGAAACACCCCAGTTTTCGGACCGTGGTTCAGAGAATGGCAACCAGCCACTGACCAATGTGCGATATATGGTATTCAGCTTGGGCAACAAGACATACGAGCACTACAATGCCGTCGGTCGTGCCGTCGACAAACGCCTCACTGAGCTCGGCGCGCAGCGCATCGGCGAGCGCGGTGAGGGTGACGATGATGGGTCGCTGGAGGAGGACTTTTTGGCGTGGCAGGAGGGTATGTGGCCTGCGTTTTGTCAGGCCCTCGGCGTGGATGAGAACAGCGCTCAGGCACGGCCGCGCCAGGCGACGTTCTCCGTCGAAGAGCTGGAGACGTACAACACAGAGAAGCTGTACCTGGGTGAGCTGAGCGAGTGGCCCAAGAAGGGAGCGTAAGTATGAGCAAACCGTTTCTCTTTTTTTTCGGCTTACTCAAGAGTTCCTTAGCAAAATCGTGTACGATGCCAAGCGACCGTACCTGGCGCCAGTGAGAAGTCGGGAGCTATTTTCAGAAGACTCAGATCGGCACTGCCTTCACGTGGAAATTGATATCTCGGACTGCCCTGATCTGAAATATCAAGCCGGTGATCACGTCGCCATCTGGCCGACCAACAGCGACACCGAGGTCCAGCGTCTCGCTGATGTTCTCGGTTTAAGCGACAAGCTCGATACCGTGGTCATGGTCAAGGCGGTGGATGCAGCCGCGTCAAAGAAGTATCCTTTCCCGGTACCAAGCACCTACCGTGCCATCTTCCGGCACTATCTCGACATCTGTGCGCCCGTCTCCCGCCAAACCCTCATGTCACTCGTCGAATATGCCCCTACAGAAGAAAGCAAGGCGTGTCTGGAACGGCTCGCCAACGATAAGGAAGCGTACCGCCATGACGTGGGGGATGCCGTGCGCAACCTCGCCGAGGTCCTGGCCCTTGCAGCTACGGTCGACGGAGCGGACAAGTCAACCGCTGGTTTCTTTAGCTCTGTACCCTTTGACTTGATCGTCGAGAGCACGTCGCGTCTTCAGCCACGCTACTACTCCATCTCATCCACGCCCTTGATCGACCCTACCAAGATCAGCGCGACCGCAGTGACCCTTTCCTACCAGCCCACGCCTGGCGACGACCGTACTGTGTATGGCGTTGCGACCAACTACCTTTACCAAATACACGCCACCGCGGCCCAGATCGTCCGCAGCAGCACCGAGCCTTGCTATGACCTTGCTGGCCCGCGCAACGCCTTGGGTGGTACCCAGGTACCGGTGCATGTGCGCAAGTCGCAGTTCCGCCTCCCGCGCAACGCAAAGAAGCCCGTCATCATGGTGGGACCTGGCACAGGTGTGGCGCCTTTCCGGGGCTTCGTTCATGAGCGAGCCATTCTCAAGCAAAAGGGCGAGGACGTTGGCCCGACGATCCTGTTCTACGGCTGCCGCCACCCGGCTCAGGATTATCTCTATGCAGATGAATGGCCTGGTCTGTTCGAGACTCTGGGCGGCGAGTCGCGTATCATCACCGCCTTTTCACGCGAGACGGATCAAAAAGTGTATGTCCAGCACAGACTTCGCGAGCAGGGCGAGGACATTTGGCGGTTGATCGACAAGGAAGGTGCCTATATTTACATCTGTGGTGATGCCAAGAACATGGCACGCGACGTCCAGCATGCTTTCGTCGAGTTTGCCATGCGATACGGCGGCAAGTCAGAAGAGGCAGCCCATGACGTGATCAAGAAGCTGCGTAACACGGGCCGGTACCAGGAGGATGTTTGGTCTTGATTATAAATATGTCAGTAGAGTCAGAAGATTAACACTATCCTGCCGTTCGCAGATTAATTCTATAGAACTAGCAATGCCATCCACATTCATAGCAATACATCAGTCATTGTACATAAGTCATTTACTCTGCTGATTGTCTATATTCGAAAGCGGAATGGTGTATGGAGGATGTCGTACTATGTGGCAAGTGCCTCTAGTTGGTATGCAGTTTGTTGGTCAAGTAATGAATACATAAAGAATAGATAATACAGTAACAATGCTCATGACTGGATGGCGTTCATCGGTTGCCGAGTTTACGCTCCATAGCTAAAAAGGCCTTCATCGTAGGATCCATCTCCTCCTCGACTTCTGCTGCGGCCGACTTATTGTTAGAGACGAGCGACGGTGGTATGCATTGTCCAGCTTTTTCAAAGCGAGAGCGCAGCTCTGCTTTATGTGCCTGATATTCTTCCATGTCCTCCTGGTAGATATCCCACACACTTCAACTCAAGCAGTTAGCATTCTCCTCCCCTTTTCCCTTCTGTATATGTCTTACCAATGGGCGCATCCACTCAAGAAGCAAAGTCATGTTAGTTGACATATACTCTAGAAGAGAAACACATGCTTACCTCATACAACAGTTATCTGGCGGATCAGGTTTGGCAGGCACTTCAAGAGGCTCGCCATTCAGGAAGACAATTTGCTTCTGTTTTGCAGAAGGAGGCAACACGGGTGGTGAAGATGCTACTGGAATGGGTACAGCTGTTCGAACGCCTTCATGGGGATGTGTCTACTCAAAACACAATGAATGCCTCACTTGTGGCAGAAAAAAACGACCTTACGTTTCCGGCATTCTCGGTGGGCTGTTTGAGAATGAGAGTCCACCAGCCTTTATAATTCGGTGCACGGCAGGAGGAATGGGTCGATCGCTTTATAATGAGAGGCGATCGTGCGGCTGAAAGCATTATGCAACGACCCAAAGACTGTTCATACGTATTTAAATAGTATTATGTCAGTGATGCAACCATGTGCCACCATCCTGCCAAGTCTCTTGCTGTTCGCCGGCGGACTTGCGGGACTGCCCTGATAGGTAGAAACACATATTGTATTACAGGAAAGCTTCGAAGAACACTTGAAGCTGTTTCACTTTAGTCAACCTGTGTGTCTAAGCAACGCTTTGGGAGCATGGAACAATTATCTCTTGGGCAGTAAAATGTAGCTTATAAGGGGAACTCATGTACGATAAAGCTCAATTATTCCCAGAGTTACTTGAAGCATCCAATTACTGAAGGCGTCTCAGTGAACCTGCGGAATGGCTTCTAGTTCATATTTAGTATACAGCTGCCAATGAGCAACTGTTATGGATTCCATATTCCATACAACTAGACATGACGACGACACCGTGACGTTTACCAGTAGCACTTCGCAACGTGTTTCATGCAAAGGTATGCTTGTAGACGTATCGTAGCACGATGCGGAAGGCTACGCGAGGAGGCAACGCTTTACTGGCTAGACAGGACCTAAGCAAATCTCTCAATTCACCATTTGCATATCATTGTCTGATGTCGATAAATATACACCCCATTATGCTGGGGACAAATGCAAACCAACTCCCGCAGTGTGTGTCCTACCGACAAGCGCGCATAATTTTTGGAATGCTGCTGCGGATTTTGGGTGCTGTATTTCTTTTCCTGGTTTTCAATATGGATCCGACCGACACGGCATCGCCTGGAGCCAGCGAGAATGATCAGCTGCAGCGCTTGGGCGTAGGCCTCGTCGATCAGTCTCTAATGGAGCGTAAAATCATGGCTGAAGTAAATATTCACATGTGGCAGTACTTGTTGTCTGATCGTCTATGCAATGGATTAGGCCGACAAGGCGATCCTCGAGCGAGAAGACGCACTCGATCAGCGTCGTCTGGCTAAAGCAGAAGACGCAGAGAGGTACTTGGCACTTGGTTTGATTGTGTTTTTTCGGGTTCTGTTAATACTGGGCCGGAAAAAAAAAGGACGGCTATGAACCTGCTGCGCGAGTTCAAGGACAATATGAAGAAGGCCACACCAGCTAATAATCTGAGAGTGAAGCTTCTTCCGAAGATAGACGAGCAGGTATAAAAGGAATAGACGAAAGCCCTGAAGTCTGAAGTCTAATGCACTCGTCCTGACAGCTGGCTCGGTTGCGCAGTGCTCAACGGGATAAAGCAGACATTGAGCGCCGCATGGCTGAGCGACAGAAGATACGCAACAAAGGCTCAGGCCAAGAAGACAATAATGAGCGCCGAGAAAACGAGTCGCAGCGCGACTTTTTGATCCGTACAGGAAAAATTACCCCCTTTGCGCAGTTACCAGATGATGACGACGACGTCGACGTCGAAGGCTTGTCTCCGGGAGAAAGCGAGCCACGCGGTAAGAAACGTGGTAACTGGAAGCACCGTTTTTTTTTAACGCTAAGCCATACCCACCCTACTAGGCTCGAAAGTGTTCCTGCCTGGCAGTGGAGGCATCACCGTTCATGCCAAAAATCGAAAGCGCGCCCGGCCAGTTCCTAAACCAGAGAGCAGCTATGCGGCATTACAATCTGAAGAGAGCGGGTTTAGCACAAATGCAAGACAGGCAGAGGGTGATCTATCTGATCAGGAGGAGATGCTAGCAGGGCTGCCAAGATCGATGGAAACAACAGACTCGGAAGTTCCATCCACTATGAGCACAGATATCGAGGAAAGCACTCTTTCTGAGTTTGACGAAGATGACGATGAGTACATTGAATCACCAGCAAAGCGAGGCAAACAGAAAGCAGGACCTTCCAAGGCAAACGTGAGGAAAAGACCAGCTGCGTCAGAAGACGAATATGAAGCGTCGGGTATCAGTGCTGACGAGTACGAGGATGAAGAGGAGGGTATCTCGGATGAGGATCTTACGGATACATCGACGACATCCAAAAAACGGAAACATGCTCCTGCACACGTGGAGGTTGTTGAGGACGATGGGAAGGAAATGAATTATATGGTAAAGAGAAGGATTCAAGGTTACTTCCAAATATCACTGCTGACATGCGTGAATATCATCATAGATACGGTATGGAGCATGGCTAGATGCTCGACGTGCTTTGCGAGACCAAGTGGAAAAGGTAGCAAATGACTCGTATGAGATTCATATGCTGATAAAACTCTGTCTATTCAGAAACGCCGTACCAATGACCCAGAAGCAGAAATACAGCAAGTAACAGAAGAAGAGGAGCCCTATGCCCCGCACCCCAAATTTAAAGATATGGATCTTGGAAATGGGCTCAAAGTGCCGGGCGAGATCTGGCGTGTCCTCTTCAATTATCAAAAAACCTGTGTACGGTGGCTTTGGGAGCTGTATTCGCAAAAAGTGGGTGGCATCATCGGTGACGAGATGGTAAGTTACTCATGAATAATGAGATATGCCTATCTGATCTCGTTTCCAGGGCCTTGGCAAAACGATCCAAATGATTGCATTTTTAGCCGCCTTGTATCACTCCAAAAAACTGGGGCCAGATAGGCCGACCCTGGTAGTGTGTCCTACAACGGTGATGAAGCAGTGGGTGGAAGAGTTTCAGCAGTGGTGGCCGCCCGTACGCGTGGCAATCCTTCATTCGAGTGGCAGCGCCATTCGCGACCGCAGCACACTCGATTTGGATGACGATGTCAACATTGAGCGTTACCGAGGTGTCCAGATATTCGATCTGGAAGCCGAACAACGGCGTGCGCGAGGGAAGAAAGGCCAAAAGAAACGGATCAAACGCGAGCCGAGAGATGTGCTCGAGACAGAGAACGGACGACGGGCGGCTTTGCTTTTGGGCCGCATGGTCAAGAAAGGTACGCACCGTGGGCGCAGTGGATGCATGAGCTTAGTTGATACCTAGGGGGTGTCGTGATAACAACATACGCCGGTATGAAGGTCTATGGCCAGCTGCTCCTAAGTCATCGCTGGGGCTATGTCGTCTTGGATGAAGGCCACAAGATTCGTAATCCTGATGCGGAGACAACACTTTTGTGCAAGCAGCTCCATGTAAGCTATAAGTCCCATGACTGATAAGGTACTCACGTTATGCAGACACCCTACCGTACCATTTTGTCGGGTACGCCAATCCAGAACAGCCTCAAGGAACTTTGGTCCTTGTTTGACTTTATCTTTCCTGGTCGATTGGGGGTAAGTTTAAACCATTCCAAATTATCATGACAACTGACGCGAAGAAGACGCTTCCTATTTTTGAGGCGCAATTTACAACACCCATCACCATCGGTGGCTATGCCAATGCGTCCAACGTAGCGGTTGAAACGGCATATCAATGCGCATGCGCACTTCGTGATATGATCAAACCCTATCTGCTTCGACGACTCAAAGCGGATGTGGCTGCCGACCTCCCTGGAAAAAGTGAACAGGTGTGAGCTCTGGCTGAACTTGAAAGATAAGGACGCTTATCTTGCTTAATAGGTTTTGTTTTGCAAACTGACAGAGACGCAGCGCGAGGCATATATTCAGTTTATCCAGTCGAAAGATATGGATGCCATTCTTGAACGGAGGAAAAAGGTTCTGGCCGGCATTGATGTCGTGCGAAAAATATGCAATCACCCAGACCTGCTGGATATCGGTCGGCAAAACACAGTAAGTATATCTAAACATTAGCATCGAGTTCAATCCCATGACGTCTCTGTAGGACCCAAGCTATGGACAAACGGAGAAGAGTGGCAAGATGATTGTTGTCAGTGCATTGCTGAAATTATGGAAGAAACAAAAGCACCGTGTACTGCTTTTTGGTCAGACGCGCCAGATGCTGGATATTCTTGAGAAAATGCTCAGGATTGAAGGCTACGAGTATCGGCGCATGGATGGCAGCACCTCTGTGCTTCGGCGTATGCCCATGGTCAACGAATTCAACACCAATACCGAAATCGATGTATTCCTACTAACGACCAAAGTGGGAGGCTTGGGGCTCAACCTTGTGGGAGCCGATCGAGTCATCTTATTTGATCCCGACTGGGTAAGCAATGGAAAGATGTTTCATCATACTGTGTATGCTAATATGTGCTTTATGCAGAATCCATCTACAGATATGCAGGCACGCGAGCGTGCATGGCGTCTGGGTCAAAAGAAGGATGTCGTGATTTATCGTCTTATGACGGCTGGAACCATCGAGGAAAAGATTTATCACAGGCAAATTTACAAGCAGTTCCTGACGAACAAAGTCCTCAAGGACCCAAAGCAGAAACGTTTCTTTGATGTAAGCATGGATATAAACACACATCGCTTAGCGACTCACGGCAGAAAAAAAAATCTATGTAGGCAAGCAACTTGAGATCGCTATTTTCATTGGGAACAGAAGATGCTGAAGGCACGGAAACAGGAAGACTGTTTCATGGCACAGAAATCAAGCCAAACGAAATGCAGCCCGGCAGTGAGGAGCACAAACGCAGGGAATCTGAAAACGGAGGCAAGAAAAAGAAAACGACCAAGGGCAAGGCGGATAATGCTGAGCAGCTACGGTCTCTCGAAGGCGTGAGTGGGCTTGAAGAGTTGTAAGTCTATTTCAGCCATTTTGCTTTTGAGTCACATAGGGGAACTAAACGATGAGTGCATAGTCGCGAAGAGGAAGACGGAGAGCACAAAGCACAAGCTTCGAAGGAGGATGAGACAGAGAGCAACGACAACGTCTTGCGTAGCCTATTTGAGATGACAGGCGTCCATAGCGCGCTCGAACATGACAGGATCATGGACTCGGGTCAGCAGGATGAAGTATTTACAAAGCGTGAAGGTAAGTCCTCGGTGTGTGGGAGACGCGGAATGGACCCAACTAATTATGGTATAGCACAACGCATTGCGCAGATGGCCAAGGAGACGCTCCATCAGTCTCGCAAGGAGCGGCGAAGGATGCCTGTCAATATTCCAACCTGGACAGGCCGTTCGGGAACAATTGTCATGCCGCGTCGATCGGAATCACCTCAACCAAGGTTCGGTCGCGTCACTACTTATGGCGTATCTTCTCCCGCAGGTAGTGGCGGTGGTTCACCAAAGCAAGCTCGGTTTGGCTCGGGAGCTGTTTCTGGGTTTGCTGGTTCAGCGGCGTCCAAGAAAGATACCCCCTCCACAAGCAGCCTCTTGTCCGCAATGTGGAACAAGAAGACCAGCAATACTTAAAAATGATATACACAATTATATGTAAATGTAATAATAGGTAGTAAGGACTGCGTCGCCATGACTTAAAATTTATATATACAAGAGAGTACCGATCCCAAAAATGAAAGGAAAAAAGAGAAAAAGAAGAGATACTGTGTGCTCCAGAGAAAAGAGAGTGATATGAGGGAACTTGTATGACTGACTGGTGGTGGTATGACTACTCGTATTCGTCATCGTCGTAGTCTTCAAAAGGAGGACTTGCAGGTGCACCATTGCTTGAAGACACTCGCCGCTCTTCGCGCTCTCGTTCACGAGCCTGGTCCTCCAATCTCGTTTGTCGCTTGGCGTAATTCACGTCCTCGCATGCATCGATCCAGGCAGAATAGACATCGACCGGCTCGTCGAGATCTGTTCATCCCAAATTAGACTTGAATATACACAACAATGACATCTATACTTACAAGTGATGCTGCACTGCCAGGCCACATCGCAGACTTTACAGTTCAGATGACCGACTTTGTTGGAATGATCACTGAGGAAACAACAATGAGCGAGATGCCAAAGCGAAAAGCGTTTACGTACATTTTGCACTCGATCGCCTTTTCATGGTTGCAGAACAAACAGTTGAACTGGCTATCCAGCTTCTCTTTGAGCTTTCTCTGAGGCTGACGCTTGACCTTTCTTTTACCCTAAAATACCACAGTTATGGTTTCGTTTCCTTGTGAACTATGAATCGGTTCATTGGCTTACCATCGATGACGTTCAAGGTAAAATGAGTGCTTGCAGCGCAGTGTCGCGCTCAGTCTGTTATATTTCTACACACATAGCTGACACAGCAAAGTCACAGCTGTTTCCTTTTTCGGAATTTCATAGCCACTGGTGCATTCCTCTCGTTACAGTTCATGTATGATGTATATGTATGATGTTTTCTATAAGCATCATATAGGTATGTTTATTTTTATGAGCGAAGTCTATTCATAGCAGCACAAAATCCCTATAGTACTATCCCTAGTCTGCTGAATGGGTAAGTTCGTTCTTCGTCTCTTCCAATATGCATACCATTGTTCACATCACGAACTTCCATATTCGTGAATAAATAGACAATTCTAGAGCATATCTGTTCATTCACCTGGGTCAAAAGCCTATATTCTTCATTGACACATGGCGATAGGAGCTCTTCTTGAGATACGTTTGATGACGTGTAGTGTCTTCCTCAGTTTGGAATATAAGCTGCTGCACCAGCCCTACTTCGCTGGTAAGCTGCAACGTTTTGTCAATAAACATACATTAGTCGAAAAAGAAAATGCTGCATGTGCGGGCACAGTCCTGTCCTGCAATACGCCTCGCTGCTCTGACTTCCGGACGATAGAGGTGCCTCCGACTTTTCTTTGGTTTTATTCTTTCACCATATCGGTAAAAATAAAAAGCCTGGAGTGCGATCTTAGACATTCTTGTTGGTGGTATATTTGTCAGCAAAACCCAGGTCCATACATTTTACGCAAATATCTATGTAGCAAGTGCCATCAATAATGTCGTATACATGATCCAAAATTGTAGGCTGTCTCATATTCACACTCAAAAGCTGACGAAGTTTGTAAGAAGAGACCAATCACTAATCATGAAGCTGCGCTTTCGATCTACACATATGTGCTAATACAGCTGCAATACGAATGACTATGTCTTGCTAGCAACTGTTCAGTCAAAAGTGACCTGTAGGGCCTGATTCTTGTACGTAGGACTCAAACTTCTCGGATTCAAAAATCGGCTAAAATTATTATTCCGTTCGTCCGCGCGCGTGTAATAAAGAAACAAGGGCAACGGATGAGAACTTCAAAGAAAAAGGCCAAGGGTGAGTAATCAAATCTGCAGCGAAGGAGCGCAGTAGTAAGGACTAAAATTAAGATGGTCTCTATAGTACACATGCGCCATCCAAAGATGAGATATATAAGCCAAGAACGCCTCAATGGTCGGGGTCGGGTCAAGTACAGGCAGTGCGCGGACAAATGCCGGAGCGGCGTTTGTGATTCTCCATACGCCGTTCGGTGATGGAAGGCTCCACTTTTCCGTGCTCTTTTTCTTCCTCCTCTTCTCTTTCTCTTTTATCGGCTTCACGTTCTTCTTTAAATCATCCTATCGTCTATCTTTCTATTTTCTTCTACTTCAGACGTGTCTTGTCATGCATCGCTTCGACTTGGCAGCCCAAGTATACGATCCGAGCGAATACAACTATTGGCACGCGGCTCTATATCTTCATGTCCTCAAACAGAGGAACAGAGAGCCTTTGCAACGTTATTCCATTGGTAAGCTTGCTGAGACTGCTTGTCTGATCTACGCATGATAGAAGTCTCAATACGATTTAACCTTTCCTCTTTTTCTGTGGTCTTCCTGCAGAAATCCTCGCCCAACAGCTGACACGTACCTGGAGACCTAGCAGCACCGAAGAGGACATTACACAACTCGCCGACTTCATCGAAACCTTGCTGCATGCTACCTCCCTATTGACAGACGTAGCCACGGATCAGACCGTCTCATTGGAACAAGCGATCAAGCTTTCGGTCAAAGACGAGTTCGCCTTACCTGTGGTCTGTCCCGCGACGACGATGGCTTGTACGCTCGTCTTCCTTGAGCGACTGAATGAGAAGATGTCCTATGCGGGCAACCCAGCATGCTGCACACCACTTAAGCGACTTATTACCGTTGCATACTTGATGGCCGCCAAAGTCTCGTACGCTGCATTACAAAGCGTCGTGTCTCTCGGACATCCACCGCCGGCCCGGCCTGATGCGAACTTTCCGCACTCAATGGACGGCTGGATAGCATCCTCGCTGCCGAATGTGCAACGGCTACTCCAATTGCTCAATCTACCACAAGGCGACGCGGTCTGCTACTGCCGTATGGAGCTTGAGCTCATCCACTTCATTGATTATCGACTGAACTGCAACCCACTTGAGATATGGCCGCTGTTTTTCCGTATCCTCAAGTCGGCCGAATACCCCGCTGCAAACGCAGCACCGGCACCCATCGTCAACCATACCATCTGCGCCCGGGAAGACCCTTCATCTGCCGCCCCCTCACCCACACGCTGCGACCGTTGATGTGCCAATTGTATATAAAATGATGAAATATAAATGTAATAAATATGATATAGGATGATGTAGGGAAATACTACTGCTACATACTACTGCGGGGAACCAGGGGTATTGCATAAAGGGATGATAAGTCTGAGGGGAGATTGAAATTGTATGGCGAACGTTTGAAGTGCGAGGATATGATCGTGAGTGAAATAAAGTAAGTTGGCATGCGAAAAGAGTGTGTGTGTGTGTGCGAAGAAATGCGGGATGCCGAGTTGGTTATGGGAATGATGGTTGCTCAAATGCTTCAGAGGACCGGACACCCTGACAGTATGTACAACGTCAGCACCAAGTAAGCGACCGAATATCCGTTTTCGGACGACTTACCAGTGGGTTCTTGCTAAACGAAAGTCGAACGCCTCCCTTGACCGAGTTGGACAGTGGCACGCCGTTCACGTCTTGCATGGCCAGGGCAGCACATGCCACGTCGTCAAACTCGACGAAACAGATGGGCCCATTCGGTTTGTGTCGGAACAGCATGCGCTTATAGCCAATGCAGCGCGCAAACATAACCTTGAGCTCCTCTTCCGAAGCGTGGTTAGGCAAGTTCCCCACGTAAAGGGTGTTGCACGGCGGGTTTTGGTCTGCTGGGTTTGTGCTACCGCTGAGCGTGGCGGCAAAGCTACGATAAGCGGGCGGGGATGCGACGCCCGGTGAGGGGAGGCCCCCGTGGCCAGGGCTGGTTGTGGTAGAGATGCTCAGATCAGCAAGGCGGTCCGCGGTTATTGTATTGGGACCATGACTGGTAGTAGGAGATGTGGGTAATTGAAGCGGGAAAACCTCCTCGAGAACGCTGCTCAAAGGAGCTGACATGGGCGGGGAAAAGGGAGCAGGAAAAGAAGGGTGACTAAATAGGCCAGTCGAAGGCTCCAAACTTAAACTGTTAGCGCGTTTAGAATGGGAGGTGGTGGTGGTGGTTGTTGTCGTGGCGGAGAAGACATCGATGGAATGACGGGCCTGATGGGGGTCGGTGTGCGTGTCGTTGAAGAGAGGGTCGCTGGGGGTGGGTGAGAAGAGGTCCGCGACATCTGGATAGGATAGCTCATTGGGAGGAACCAACTCGGAGGGCAGGACAGGAGGGACGGAATAGAAAGCTTCGTAGGCAGCCTGCTGCTGCTGCTGCTGTTGTTGTTGTTGTTGTTGCTGATGGTGATGATGATGCTGGCTTATAGAACCAGAACGCGGTATACCTGGGAGCACTGGCATATCGTAATGAATCGCATTGGGAGCGGTAGGCAGACCGCGCTTCGTATGCAGGTTCTTCTTCGCCATCTCCGCTTTGAGCACAGACCCCTTATCCACGTCCACTTTTCGACCGCTCAGGACATCTTTGGCCTCCAGTGCTTCGCGTCGACTGCGGAACTTGGCAAAACCAATCTACGTGCAAACGAGTCTATAAGTACCACCACATCATATCGCGCCATGTGCCAAAATTCACCGTCTGCTTGCGTGCGCCGAGAGGGTCCTCGTCGAGCTCCTTTGGTACTTTGAGCGTCGCGGCCTCAAAGCCGGGAGAAAAGATAAACATGTTTTGGAATTCCCGTTCTTGCATGTCATCAGGAAACCCGACGACAAATATCGTCGAGATCTCTTCACCTTGGCCATTGGAGTAATAAAATGACGCGGAAGGGGCCGGTGGAGGTGGAGGTGGAGTTGGATTAGCAGAAGAAAAAGGAGGCGGGTGGATGCTGTCAGTGGGATCAGCGCTCGGCATGGGCTTCAGATAACGATCGGCAGAGTGTGCCGGTGGAGATGGTGTTCTCGTTTGGTAGTAAAGAGGGTTTTATAAAGAAAAGAAAAGAAAAAGCTATGGAAAAGACGTTGTCAGGAAGGAGGAAAGGGAATGGAAAATAATTGCAAGATCAACAGAGAAGCATAGCCCACATGCTCCCGAACACAGCACTCTCGCCCTCCTTTTCGTCCAGAGACGGTTTATGTCTGTAGGGGCTCAGCCAATATCTCCATCTCATGGCATAGCTTTCCTTGAGCTCTGTCTAGTGCTAGTACCGAGCTCTTTCTACGTTCGCATGATCCGTCTATAATCGGTGGAAACAAACGTCTACGACATTAAAAGATGACGTGACCTAATAACACCTTGTTGTGGACACATGACCTCGGTTAATTCATGACTAACATGGGCGCACATCGTTAATTTGCTCCATCCTTGAAATAAGCGCATCTTGGTGTGTGCCACTTCATAGGAGTCATGGGATGCTACGATCACACATCTGTCTTTATCTGCTTTGTCTGGTATATCAATATCCGTGTTTCCCGCGAATTTGTCTCCATTGTGGTGGGACGACAAAGAAAAAGGAGGGTATACAATGTCTGTTCAAAAAGGCAAATCATCCCGACTTAAGGTTATGTCTTCTCTAGTCAACAGCTTTACGGTTGATTACGTTCGCAGTATTCCCTTTTTTTGCGTGCCTCAGCTACTATTCGAATGTGCCGACGTGATATCGTGTAACCTTCTGCGTTGATAAGTTGATGAATTGGTGATGCAGCAAATGCATCTTGATAAAAGGCTTCGTGTATCGTTGTGTCACCGTCCTCACTTTCATATGCCTTTGCCGCGCTTTATTATATATTCCATCGTTAACAGCGAGAGATAGATATAATCTATAGAATTGTAACAGGGCAGCATATAAAAGCATTATATATATACCTTGCTATAAATCCCGTAATTAGATTGTCAGTGAAATATACATACCTTGCCAAAACAACCACGTGGCTTCCATTTTCTCACCAGTAATCATAGTAATAAACTCGTGCGGTATAAACTTCTGTCTACTTGATCTATCGTATTTTAATGGTGGCAGAAGAAAGGAGTGGTCCCGTGCGTAAGACATTTTTCATTTCGTGCGGCCACATGCATACATTCGCACTCTGGCCTAATTTGGATTGTTAGACGTCTATCATTTGTTTTGCACATAAAAATTATTAAATCATTTCTTTCATCTATGCATGCGCTAAGAGCTCTGTCGTGGCTGGATGTATAGCTTGCTGTTTGCTTGATACGATGTCGCTTTAGTCGTGATGAAGATAATGATATAGGGAAAGGAGGGACGTATCTAATTATACCTAAATTATTGCCTCGCAACAAAAAGACTTTTGACAGCCGAAGTTTTCTCCACGCGATATGACCGGTAGACCAAAAATTGGCTCTTAACCGATAGCTATAGATTAAGCAGATGAGGACTGTTGAGTAATATATACTTATGAATATGCAAGTCGGCAGGCTTTTGGACATAGTAGCTAAACGCGTGCATGTAACGCGCACATCTCCTGTTGGCTTTTCTACGTGTACTATCTGGATCGTCATTCAATACAAAGTACAGAGCATCATACACAAAAGAAAAAGATTCACAGAGAGTGATAGCGAAAAGATATTAATCACCGGCCGGGAATGTCTATTCCTCCTCACCCCTAACAGTAACCATCGAAACGGGACATTTTTTTTAAAAGGACAAACGGAAGGTCGCTTGAAATTTTTCCATTTCGAGATAAAAGAAGGGTCACATTCACAAGCTTTCCATCCCGCATTAATCGGAACGCTAGCTCCAGGAAGACCTGTATGACCGATCATTCTTATAAAGAGGATCGAACAGGGAAGGTATGACGAGACACTATTACGTAGTAAAAGAGCATAGATCGCGACCCTCCCCCCAAGTAGACGTTTGACATAAAGTTTCTTGTTCGCATTTTGATCTGGACGCCCCCAACTCGTAGTATTTTTCCTTCTCTTCGATCTTTTCTGCTTTTTCCTGCTTTAACTCATTGTTGTCGCTTGCTGCCAATGTACTCTGAACCACACATTGCGCGCTATCTTGCCAATGCAACTCGGAAAAAGCCAATACTGACAGAGGTAGGATGGTTTTAAGACGACAGTTTAAGATTGCCAACCAGTATGATGTACTTCCCAGTTCGTTGACATTGATCTGTCTGGGAAGGGAATCCAGAGTAACGGTGATAGTGTCGTTGCTACCGAGGACTTGCGCAAGTTCATCTCGGAGCCAACACCCGCCCACGGTAAGAATGACTTGTCCGATGCCTTTGCCTCCATCCGATCTTGGTTTGCACTCACTTAAGTCCATTTTTTTTCCACCAATATGTACATGTTTAAAAGTGCGCGATCGAACACGGACCGCGCTAATGCCTACTGCACGTATCGAGAATCCAGCCACAGCGACCACCGTAGAGGAGGTCGCCCAAACGGCGCCTCGCCCAGAAATGGAGGTCATCCCTATACCTCCCACCACGTTGATCGATGACGACGGTACCACAGCGCATGAGCTCGAAAGTGAGGCAGGCGATGCCCTCGCTGAAGAAGACGACGATGAAGTAGATGATAGCGATGAGGAGGAAGCGCAAAGGAAGCGGTCTGCTCGACGCCGGTACCGTCGACATTTGCGGGAGTCAACATTTAAAGCCATCGACGAGGGCGATCTTGCCGGCTTCAAAAGAAACCTCGATCACGCCAAGCGATTTTCAGATGATATTATTCATACGCGACGTCCAAGTGATGAGGCCACGCTGCTGCACGCTGTCATTACATCGCCATGCGTGGAACCAGCGCTGCCGTGGATCGAGCTTCTCCTCGAGCATGGCGCGGAGACCATGTACCGCTCATTTGGCCTGTACCCTATCCAAGCGCTCTTAATTCACCGCAGTGACCCATGGAAAGAGCTTGACCTTTTGGTACGACACAATGCCGACACAAATTGCGCCGACTGCGACGCGAGCTGGGTCGGTATCCACTACGCAGCCATGTTTCCAAAAGACCCGATGCCATACATCAAATTCATGTGTGACCGCGGCGCCAACATCAACGCGGTGGGAAGCGACGGTAAAACACCAATGTACTGTCTCCTCGCCAACGGCGACTACTCGGCCGTATTGCACTGGATGCTGGTCGTTCATAAAGCCAACCTGGCACGTGTGTACCAGTTTGAAATCAAGCATGTGCGCAGCTTTCCAGCCTCAATCCTCTACCAGGCCGCACGCTATGGTTGTGTCGAGTCCTTCAAGTATCTCGTGCACTCCGATTTAGCCATGCAGAGTCTTAAGACTGTCGTCAGCTGCGAGGAGCTCAATGAGCTCAAACCGGCGATCGAATCGCGTATCTCTCTCGAGCAGCGCAAGTTTGAAGGGCCTGGAGACCGCGAGACACGCCTCCAGCGGCTCGAGTCGATGCTGACCGTGCTGGACACGCTGCGTGCCAAACTAGAAGAAGACCCGGAGTCTTATGTTTATCGCCAGCGGAGCGAGCAGTCGCTGGTGCGGCGCAATCGGTCGCTGCTTGGCAGCTTGCGCCGCAAAACATCTCGCCGCCAATCGCAGCCGCCGCCTTTTCGACCGCCTATGGAGGACATTGAATCAGACGCACACTCAGTCGATGAAAAACTGTCAGCCGAGCTTCAGCGCCGGCCGAGTTGGTTTAAGCGCATGGGCAACTTTGCGCAGCGTGCGCGGACCATCAAAGAAAGCACTTCTTCGCGCCCGCGTCTAGAGACGGTCGTCTAATCGACCGTCTTGATTCATTACTCTACTCCCCTATCATACAATAGGAGATGTGTCCCCAGGATCCAACACACAAAGCATGAGCATATACAATATAAAAAATAAGAAGACCAGAACGCGCAGGCACGGGCGTGGGATACTGAAAAAAATGATACAATGCGTCATGTCAAAATCTGTATATTACTAACCTATGGGTTTCGCTCTAAAGTTAATTGCCGAAGGCTAACAGTCATTTTCTACATAAGCGATCAGAGTCGGGTAGTCGATATGTGCTCGTGGCACTTGACCGCCACCTGCCTATGCGCATATCAATAGATGCAATAAGTTACAATTGCACATCACCCATTCGTAAGTTTTGCCAGTGGATGAAGAACAGACATTTGCGTGAGACATACGATATTTTTGAAGGGATGACTGTATCAATGGTTCTGGCCAACGGCCACCCAGGTTCGCCGAAGCAAACAGAGAGGAAATCCCGGCCGGGGGGGGGATTTGAGAAAAGAGTCGCATTTTATGTAAATAAATCTATATCCCTAATTGCCAAAGAAACAACCATGAGCATCACCTTTAGTGGTATGGTCGCGAAGGGTAAGAATAAGATGCAGACAGAGGAGGCAGGAGGAGAGCAAGAAACACGCTACAGAATGTTATCCATACTCTGAACGAAGGTATGTGATGTCCAAGATGATGTATAGTTGATAAGACAATTTACTATTATCCACGACGGTGCTGATCATTTTTTTAGGCAATTCATGATCTCGAAGTTTCACCTAGCATGGTTCATAAATCCATGAGAAAAATATGCATTTGTTACTGTTCCTAAAGTAGCATATCTTTCTACCTATATCGTCTTCACAGGGCTCGGAATTTTTTGCGTCAACTATATTCAAACCCGCAGCAGAGATAGCGCCCAGTATAAACGTCGTGTTTGCTCTCATTGTTGGTCGGGTAGTAATAGCACGCGTACCTTTTCTAGATTAAGAGCTTGACCGTTTCATACTAACTGGTAACAACAGCTGACTCGCCAAGAGACACAGAATCCTTCAGGAGGCCCGTGTCTTTTTTTTCATATCGACAAAGTCAATGGTTCCTTACCTCTTGATACTCTTGTTGCGGTTTTGCTTTTGCAATCACTCTACTCCAATGTCTTCAGGAGCAGGTCTTCCTCGGTGGTGGGATTCGAGCCCCGATCTCCAGGCAAACCAGGTCATATGATTCACGTCTCTGACAAGTGTGGAAATTTTATATAAAGTAGGTAAAGGACGTGCATTACAAAAAAGCCACTCTCTTCTCCTTTCTTGCCTTCAATGGAGAAACGAAAAACGACTGAAGGCGAGGGTGCGCCGGCCAAGAAGCAAAAGACCGGTACGCTGCCCATTGTCCGTGGCAAGTTCAAGTCGCGTTGGCTCGCGAAACATTCCAGCCTTCTTAAGCGAAGTGACAACGCCTATGGTGTCATGGTTACATGTGGCGTCAGTGGTGAGACGCGCGCGCTGGTAATAATACACTTGACTACAGCAGAGTTTATTCAACTGAACCGCCTTTCTAGGGTCAAGTGCAGCAATGTCTCTTGGCTAACATTCCCAAGCTGTTCCCTGATTATGAGACGGTGTGGGATCGCTTTGAAGGCGATCTAGACGTAGCGTCACTCGAGAACGAAGAGAAAGAACAAGACACAACGACAACAAATGATGAAAAGGAAGGAAAAGAAGGAGAAGAGAAGAAAGAGAAAAAGGACAAGTTGATCCAGGCGGTAGATACTGCATGTGCAGGCACCGTCTTTCTTCGTTTCCGCGTCAACGTCAAACCGACCGATTTTGTCCAAAGACTCTTTAAGGATTTGCTTCAAGATAAATCTGAGGCGCCTCCTCTTCGGTTTTGCGCTGTACGTCGCAAAAAAGTGGGGCATTCTGAGCTTTTTTTAACCTTCTTTCATCGTCAATAGCGCTGGCTCCCCTTGGATTACATTTGTCCTGCAGCAAGCGACCGCATGACAGAGTGCTTCGAGCGCCTGGTGCGCCAAGAAGAGGGCCTGAAAAAGGCAGATACCAAAATCGCGATAGTCACTGAGATTAGGAACAACCAAGCGTTCCAAAAGCCGGACGTCATTCAGCTCCTGGCTCCCTTGCTCCCTTCGCATTTGAAGTAAGCGCTGGCCATAGATTGATCCACACATACTGACCTTATCCCGTAGGGTGGATCTGAAGAACCCTGACCTAGTAGTGTTTTGCAGCATTTTCAAGAGTGTATGTGGATACAGCGTCTTGACGGATTACTACAAATACAAGAAATACAATCTGACCGCCATGCTGGAAGAGCAGCAGCAGCAGCAGCAGCAGCAGTCATCGAATGCGTAAAGCATAATTCTTCCATAAAGGGATGAAAACGTGACAGTGCCATGTGAACCAGGCGCCAAAACAAGGAGTTGATACGAGGGGAAAGGGGTTTGTGAAGGACTTTTCCGGAGGAAAAACTGCAAAGGAAGAGAGAAGTGTGCGTGAATCAGACCTGGACGAAAGAAAAAAAGTAGGTATTATATTTTTCTTTTAAAAGTACTCCCACGCCGCACTTTTGTTAAGCGGGTGTTTTATTGTTGTCGTATACTGCAGCGTGATTCAAGGGCCGCAGAGAATAACATACCTTTTTCCTTCCTCTTGGTTTTGCCATGAGCAATGAGGAAGAAACGACCCTCGACGCCGTCTGCAAAGAGCTCGATGCTCTTGCACTGGATTACCTTCAGAAAATAGACGAATATACCCAACTATGGAGACATACTTCCTCTACCCTTCAACAGGTATTCGTATACATCTTGTCTGTAGCCTTCGCTGATAAACGGAGCATAAAGGGATTCCTGCAGCTCGCGCACGCTAAATACACCATGGGCTCAAATACAATCTCGAAATGTTCCTACGACGAGCGCATGAAGGCTCAATTACGAGTGTATGACAATGGCTCTCTTTTTTTTTTTCTCTCTCTGTCTGGTTTTTTTTTTCTTACGATCATCTCTTCTAGTGATCTGACGTCCTCCAGCAAAGTCGAGCTCCTGCGTCACGACGGCAACGAAAGCGATACGAACGACAAAAATAATGCATCAGATAATGCATCGGTTCTGACAAACGGTAATAACGGTTCAAGCACCTCATTAAGCCATCAAAAGAACAACAACAACACCAGAACCATGCGACGCCGAGGACAGAACAACAATAGTAATCATACTGACGACCACCATACAAACGACCGACCGACAAGTGAATGGGTGCAGGACAAGGGACTCAAGGATACAGCAAACAGGAATGAATTTGAAATGAATGAGAAGCGGCCCTTACAGCGAACAGTCAACGGCAGCTCTCGGAAGGTCACCAATCGACGCGACCCTCTCCATTGGTTTGGTCTCCTCGTCTCTCCGTCTCTCCGCTCCTCTCAAGACCACTTCAAAACAGGTAAATTCTTCATATCGTATGTCTGTGCTTGTGCGATTTTTATTAAAATAATCATGTTTCTCTCGCTGTGTCTCCTTCCTTGTTCTTTTTTCTTTCTTTCTTTCTTTCTTTCTTTTTCTTTACGATACATTTGTATACACTAGCCGTAGGTGGATTATTGGAGCAAGTCAACCATATTCAGGAGCTCGCCGAACTAGAAGAGCGATACAAGCAGTTAGAATCGCGGAAACAAGCCCTGCAAGCCCAGTCCGCTTCATCCTCATCTTCATCTTCATCTATAATAAATGAATGATACATACCCGCGACGATGGAGCGTTTCAAATGCTGCTGTATCCACGAGCTGTATGTGATTGTTATGTGGAGTAATCATCGGTGTCAGCTACTTTCTAGTGCATCGGAAAAAGGAGGGGAAAAAAGAAAATAACAAGGTACTGTATATACCTGAAGCTTGCTGTCTCTGGCCTTGTCTGCGTCAACGAGTTGCTCCTGATGGATTTGGCTACGGGGGCTGTTAGTTTTATTCTGTACTAGGTCGAAATAAGCTTTTGACTTGCTCTTGAATATCCGCAAACTCCTCTCCTGGGCAACCCCAGTTAGCAAAACCAGCACCCGACTTCTTGAGCGGACCTCGTATGTCACTCAGACCATTCCTGTTGTCCAACATAGCAAGCATAATAGTATGAGACAACCTTCTCACTTATACAATTCATTAGAAACCGCACCGTGCAACATGCTTTTCATGGCGGGCAGACCAGGGGCTATCCTTGCTTCGTGTCATGTTGAAGGTCTTTGGTTTCGTTCGTTGTGGGAAAAAAATAAGTTATACGAGAAAGAAAAAGAGAAGAAAAGAAAAAAAAACTTGTTTGGAGATGGGAAATTTCAATATGTGTCATGTGGTGGAATAAAGACACCACCATTAAATTAGGAACTACTGCCCATGATGGCAGGTAGAGAAATAGAGAATCGCTTCCTGTCATCCGCCGGCGGAGGCAGCGGTTTCGTATAGCCTAGCTCCTCGGCATGAGACAAGGCCAGGTTGAGGCGCTGTAGCATATCGTGTCATTAGCTAACCAGAAGCAGACTCGCAAAAGAACGTCATATTCTCTTCCAGAGAAAAAGGCGAGAACAGAAAAAAAAAAACGAAAGAACGTACCACAGCCAACCGGTACTCAAAGTCATATTTTGAGTCCCCGAGCGCCATGTCCCACACATGCCGGCTCTTGTCCTTTTGGTCTGTCCGCCACAAGGCGACACCGGCCTCCCTAAGTAGGACGAGTTAGCACCTACTCCCGTTTAAGCTACACGCGTCTTTACCAGAGGGTGTAAGGGACAACCCAGGTATCCACAGAGTACGTCTCCTTGTGATCGAGGACCCAGTTCAGTATAACGGTATTTTCACCAAAACGGCCCGCGGCGTTCTGCACTGCCGCCTTGACGAATAACAGTGCAGCACGTTTGTCAAAGTGGTCCGGCGGTGGGGTCTCAGGTGCGAGCTCCTGGCTGCGCAGCTCATACTCCTCCTTTTCGCGCGTCTCAACCGCGCCCAGCGCATCGTTGACTGCATCCATGCAGGTCTGCAGCGCAGCCGGGCTCATGTAATGCAACAGATTCCAAAGCGCCATAAACTCGAGTGCAGGTGCATAAAAATCGAGGTCTTGGTAGCCGCTTGCCTGGAACGTGTGCACCTTGCGCAGAGCGTAGCTCTCGATATCAGCCATGCGGCCACCGAGCTTCTTGACGACGAGGCCAGGCACTTCGGCAAAAGCAAGGATCGCCTCGGTTCGTTGGTTGGCCATCTCGAGACACGCACCCTGCATGTACTTGCAAAATGCAGCTGACCAGTACTTTTGGGTGCACAGTTGCTCAAAAGCATGAGCCGCCTGGGACCAGTTGCACGTCATCATGTGGTTCAGCGCAATCTCATAGCAGCACGCGTTCGCCACCGCGACCTCGGCCCAGTCTTTGCGGGTCATGTCAATGGCGTACAAATACGACTGAGTCGATAGCGACAGATCCAGGCCGAGCCGTGAGATGCGTCCGGCAAAGAACAGGTATAACGCCGAATTGGGATGTGACCGTTGGGCTTCGAGGAGGGTCTCCATGGCCAACTTGGTGTAGGTATCCGACAGAATCTGAGGGGCAAAGGCGGTCGCGGTTGAGTAGTAGGCGAGCAACCTGAAACAAATAAAAACGTGTTATGTGAGCTATGGGGGCTGTTCCCACGCAAAGAAGAGAGCGCGCCCACCGCCGTGTTATACACATACACACAAAATAAAGAAGCGACTTACATGACGGTGGCCATGGGCGATCGTGCGCGTTTGGCAGCAGCACACGTGTTTAGCAGACTGAATCCTAATTCTTTGTCCGGCTTCCATCCGAAGGCCGAGATGGCTTTGAGTATCTTGGCAGGCAATGCCGAAAGCACCAGGTGCACGGACCCAATTCTATTAAAGTATATGGCATGAGTTTTTTTTTTTTTCTTTTCTTTCTCTTTTTTTCTCAGACTTACCCGAATTGCACACCCGACACAGTGTCACTGTCCAGTATAGCAGACGCTTCTTCGCCCAGTGCCTTGTATTTCTGCCAGACGTAGCTGTAACTGCTGTAGGCTATATATATATATATATCGAAAAAAGTGAGCTCTCCCCAACAGCGTGTATTTCGAGAGGCTACCTCTGCGCAAGTTTAGGCCACACTTCACATATCCCATGACAGATTCTTGCAAAAGCTGAAGCACAGCAATTAACAGACAGCACTCTGCCTTGATGACATGAGCGCGGAGGACACCGTTACTGACATGCTCGCTCGGAGGCGGCTCGCTCCGCCGAAAATTGTAGTAACCCGAAAAGTAGCCCGACACCTTGGATACTTTCTTGGCTGCATCCAGCTGGCCTTTGGCAATGGTATAGGTCGCATTCAAAGCATTGAGAGCCATGTTCTGCTCCTGTTCTGCGGGCGTCTATCGACAGTCTGGATCAGTATGATGGATATTAGCATATTCTCGTTTGAATTACCATGACAGCTGATGGTGGGGGCGATTCGTATAATTAGATCAAGGTGGATACAATGTTAACTGTGTTTCCTCATCTTTACAATAGATCCCTCGACGGTTGTTTACCTTTCAGAAAAGCCATGCAGCTCAGGGCGAGGGCGTACAGCGGGTCTCTAGGTTATAATTTATATAAATATCCGGGATAGATCAGGAACAGAATAAAGGACCCACTCATTCGACTTCTGCTCAAACAAGGTTTTCGCACTCATAAAGTGATTATCGAACATGTGCTGCAAACCCTCAAGAACAGGCTCATCTATCCCAGTTGGTCAGTCACAAAAGCTTGGCGGCTTTGTTTCTGTACCTTCTCGTTCCTGTTCTCTAGGTTTCAGTGTGTTTTCACCAATGAGCTTCGGATCCAGAGGCTCGATGAGGACATTGTTAGCACCGTTCTTCTCGGCAGAAGACGCGTTGCTATCGGGGGTAGTAGTCGGTTGTACGGAGGTAGTAGGAGGTTTGGGTATAGGGAAGTCGTCGCTGAGAGCGTTGGAGGCCAACAGTAAGGTGGGGTGCAACGGACTGTCCTTGTCGAGATGGATCGCATTCACTTGAGCCTGGAGCTCCTCCATCGTATTTCCCTGGTCTTTTGTTTTCTCGGCTGTAATGTCCTCCATCGTCATTCATACGCACTCGCTACAGGACGGACTCAACGAGACAGGCGAAAAGACACACCTCGGAAACTACTCCACTTTTTCCAAATGGGTCTAATGAAGGTGACACAACCTATTTACTGACTCGGTCCATTTATACAACCTATGGACCATCATATGCTATTTATTTTTTTTATCTGCCTATGTCTGTGTCTGTGTGAATATGGCATGATGATCGAAGAAAGAAAAGAAAAAGTTGGCCCTACCTTTAGGAACCCACCTTCATACATTCAAGAAGACAAACGGCATGCAGAGGAATACTAGTTGCGCTAAGGCTTTACCCATTTCGTGTTTGTATGTGTATCTGTCTCAAAGGAAGAAGAAGAAAAAGGAAAGAGAAGTAAAAGACGAGGGGAAGAGGAGGCTGTTTTTTGTCTGGGCGTGTGTGGGTGAGGGTTGTGTTTGTACTTGTGCTTGTGCTTGAGCTTATGCTTATGCTTGTGCTTGAGCTTGAGCTTGAGCTTGTGTCTGTGTGGGGATAAACCATTGAAAGAAAAAAGAGAGAGAAGGACTAGTACCGGTCTCTTCTGTAACCGGACGAACGGTCTCTCGATCTCTCACGACCACGGCCACCGTATCTGTCTCGGTTGTATCCACGCGGGCTGCGGCTGCGTGAACGTCGTGGCCGCCTCCGGTCGTCGTAATCGCGTCTACCTCCTCCACCTCCTCCGTATCCTCCTCCGCCGCCGCCACGGCCACCATAGCCGCCACCGTTACCATAGCCGCCGCCACCACCACCACCACCACCACCGTAGCGGCTGCCACCGCTTCCTCCATAGCGATCACGACCGCCACCACCACCGCGTCGGTCGTTGCTTTGGTAGGAAGAGGACGAGGCATATCGATCCTGGCTGACAGGCGGAGGAGCAGGCGGCCCTTTTCGAGTGCTACCGATGCCACCACCGAGACGGCGCGGCTTCCACTCCTTGACAGTGCGACCGCGTTCGACATCCACAATGATGCGTCGACCTAGGATACGAATACCATCTGCTTCCTTGTACGCGGCTAAACAGACATCAGAATGAATACATGTATACCACGTACTTACATATACATATACATATGTATATGTATATACATATAATACTTACTGCGCATATCTTTTTCGCGTTCGTATTCAATAAAAGCATAGCCTCGTGGTTTGCCGTCGGGGGTCTTGACGAGTCTCAACTGTGCAAACGTGAAAGGTGAAACGTGAGCCACTTACAATGAGAGGATAGTGTGCAGTGTACGTACGTGTTTGATCGGGCCGTACATTTCAAACTCTCTCAACAGATCTTCTTCCTGAAGATCGTAGCTGAGACGGGCGACAAAGAGAGTGTTGAAAGGATCACCCTGGATGTTTTCATCCTGCTCGACATTCCCTACACGAAACAAGAAGACATCGCGCGTCAGTATCTGCAATCAGGCATCCACATCGAATTGTTCTCTTACATTCGCTCAATGCCTTTTCCAGGTTCTCTTGAGCAGCCTTCTTCTTGGCTTCGACCTAGTCTGGGTGAGTAACAGGACAGGTATGGGTGGAATTGACTTACCCTTTCTTTGCGTCTTTGCTCAATGCTCTTCCAAGGAACGTAATCTTTGTCGTAGTCTTTAAGCTGCGGCACAAGGTCAGCGATGCCAGAGACTCGAGCACCCACACGCTTTGAAGGGGCTTTGTCTAGAGGAGGCGCGTACGGTAGCGGAGGGCGAGGTGCAAAGAGCTTGAGCAAATTAGGTGGCAATTTGTCCGTCATGATGCAACAAAAGAAACCGACTCTGTTCTTTCTGTTCAAAAGGCAACAATTTCAATTTTGGTGGCTGACTTGGCCCCGACAAAGCTATCGTGTCCGCACACGTCTTGCGATACCTAAAATAAGTAGCTTTTATGTGTATCACATACGTATTGACGTGGTCCGTCATATATCTACAGATAAGGAGTTGATACCTTAAGAGTATATATATGTATGTATATATCCCATCAAAGAGAAGAAACACCTGCCTGTGGTTCTACAGCAGTCTATATTTGGATCATTGTAAATACCTATCAAAGATAGATACAATACTATCCTTGTTCCAACAAGAAACAGCCCTAATGGAAAGATATTAGCGACAGACAGCTATTCCATTCTCTCATGCTTATTCAAAGTACTTGTCCATATGTCTTATCAGTGTTGACTGGTTTCACGGAGAACATACCCATCTCCAGCTACTGGTGGAGTTGCCAGGCAATAAATAGACCTGGCCGATGCAAAAGGGGCCGCTAGATTCTTAAACAACGCGATAATGCAAACATACTACAGTGAATCAGCACCAAATGCTGTATAGAAGTGTATGGAGAGGAAGGGCATCAATTACCTAGCCCTACATGCACTAATGGAGCTCCAACTTTACTAGAACCAAGAAAGGGAGAAGCAAGGTCACCGGTTCATTAAGTGCTTATGACGCCTTATCCACCTAGAATAGGTGGGGCTCAAGTAGGTTACATACAGGATTCACCAAACGTTTATTTCTAGAGCAGAGACGACAGTGATACTAATGGTACTCCTTCTACTTGATATTATTCATTTTCGTCTTCGTATTATAACCGCATCGCTATGGTGAATTGCTTCCATTTACTAATACTTTCATTAAGAGAAACTCAGTTCTTGATAAAGCGCTGTGTCGAAATTATTACACTCCATTCTTGACTTTTCTCTTCCCTTGTGAACACAGATGCCGACCTCAACACTTGTGATCCAAGAAGCCGAGGCAGCATCCAAATATCTTCAGTCATTCTTGCGCGAAAGATTGGACCGGAAGGCGCAAGGTGTACGTCTCATGACGAGCCCCTGTTTGGAATACCTTGCAACAACATTTCTAATTCCTCTTCAATTATAGCAAGATTTACCAGGTGACAATGCACGACAACACCTGGTCTTGAGTGACAAGCTGCTCGACGTCCAAGCAAGCGCTTACAACAAGACGCGCGAAAACAAACACCTCACCAAGGAGGCCAAGGCAGTCATGGACGCCAAACAGCTGGGCCTCCAAAACGTAATGTACGAGAAACGCCATCTTTTGGAAGAGATCAAAAAGTGCAGAGACTTTCGGTACGCATCCTCGTTATGTTACAGGTAGACTTGCATGCTCATATATCTGCGGTGGATAGATCAGTATACCAGGACGTTGAACTCGTGCCGCTCGACGTCTTTACCCAGATTGCTCCCGAAGAATACCGTCAGAACATGGACGACCCGCACGCACTCATGATTAACCGCTTAAAGTTCGAACTCGAGCAGCGGAGGAGGCAAGTGGTGGAAAGAGGAGCACTGGTGACTTCAAGTCAGCTTACCATGGTTGGATTAGATTGCGGGAACGGCAGGAAGCACTCCAGGAGGAACGCCTGGCCTTGATCCGAGAGAATCGCAAGGCCCAAGAGAAACTGGACAAGCTGGATAAGCATCTTTACAACTTTGCTCAGGTATACATACATTGACTCGTGTGGCACAACGCATATACTCACAAAAGGATGTCGTAGGCTGCTGAGCCTCTGGAAGCCGCCCTCTCCAAGAGTGACGCCGAAGCATCTTAACTAATCATACACTTTGCTGCATTACCCCAGAATTGGCAACGTTTAACAAACTCAATAAACATGTAGATATTGTACAAAGCGCTCGCAGAAACACGATCCAAAAGCATTCGTTTGGGTTCGAGTGATACGTATTACATTAAATCAATGGGATGCACATGCAAAAGGAAGATTGGGTTGAATGAATGAAAGAAAAGGAAGGGGAGATATTCTATTATGATCGCGCCAGGTTCTGTTGACTCAGCAGATACTCAATGGTGTACTTGTTATTATCGCACCTAATATCGACACGCATTAGCACGACCCTGTCTAGCACATACGCATCGCAGAGATTAGAAAACACTTACAGCTTGGCAACATCATCGCGAACTCTGCAGACGCCCTTGTGGAGGGCGCGGAAAACAGGCTGATACTCGCCCCGGTGCGAACGAAGGTAGGCGCCATGAGCCGACAGGAGCGAGTTGACCCACAGGAGATGGTACTCGATATGTGGGCTTGTCTCCATGTGCGCGCCAATGAACGGCAGGAGCTTGTCCAGGTATTTTTGAGGGAGGGCGGGAGCAACCAGCGGGATGGTATCGGACGGGATGGCTTCAAAGACGCGGTGGGTCACGCTTTTTTCGTTGAGACGGAGCGCCATGCAAAGCGCCCGCAGATAATCAGGTTCTTCGAGGGCTTCCATCACCGTGTCGGGCGTGATGTCAATCTCAAGATCGAAGGGGTCGAACAGAATCATATCGTCGAGCGAGTACACCAGCAGGCCATCCGTCGTCGCGGCCGCCCAGGCCCGACCCGTCGGCGAGAACCGCACAGCCATGGTCCGTGCCTCACGTCGTGTGCTTCTTCGCGAGAGGTCGCCCGACTGCGCACCCGGCAGCGTCTTGTCAATACGGTCTTCTATATCCGATTCGTCGGCCGACTCCATCTCCTCCTTGGAGCCCCATTCCGTCATCTGCTTCGAGTTGAGTTTCTCCTGTGTGCCGTCCAGGGCCACATTGCTCGACGTGACAAACTTCTTCACGAGTGTACTCGACGCAATGTCGTACAGACAAATGTACTTGGAAGAACCGCCGGCGAGGAGACTCTCGCCATCGGCCGTGTAGGCGAGCGTGTTGAAATATTTGCTCGATGCGTCGTTCTCAGCCGTAGTGCGGGACAAACGATGGCGGCCGCCCGAGATATCCTTGCGACCGTCGATGCCGCCCGTCTGTTTGGAATGCTCCACGTTCCAGAACGAGATCTGGCCGTCGAGCGTGGCGGTGGCAGCCTCGCGACAGTCGGGGCGGTACGCGACCGCAAGCACCTCGGACTGGTGTTGCAGGGTCTGAATGTCCTTGCTGCGGCCAAACACGTCCCAGGTCCGTGCCGTAAAGTCCCAGCTGCCACTCAAGAGCTGAGTGCCTGTGCTCGAGAACGCGAGCGAGCTGATCGGGCCCGTGTGCCCGGCAAGGACGTCCATCAATTTACCGGTCTGGACGCTCCACACGTAAATCTCGAACGTGTCCATGGTGCCTGCGCAAATGATCTCGCCACTCGGGTCGACCGCAAGCGAGGTGAACTGCACTGGGTCCGGACTGGTAAACGTACGAAAGTTGCGGTAGCGAACCAGATCAAAGGCGCGCACAGTACCGTCCAAACTCGCAGAGAACAGGACCTGGCCCTGCTTTGCAAAGTCGACGGCGGAGATACCGCTCTTGTGCTCGCTAAACGTAACAAAGCAGAAACCGGAGAGCGTGTTCCACACCTTCACCTTGCCATCCTCGCCGCCCGTGGCCATGGTCTGGCCATCAGGTGAGTATGCCACCGAGCTCATGTCGTAAAAGTGGCTCTGTTGCTTCAGGACGTACGTCTCCGACTGCCATTCCCATACGAGAAGCTGGCCCAGTTTAGAGCTGCCGAACGCGAGCCACTCGCCCGTTCGGTTGATGGCGATCGTGTCGATCGTGTGCTGCGTGATACTACGCGATCCGCTTTAGCATACATTCCCTGTAAGCAACCACTTTCATCTTCCTTACCTCAGCATATGGATATTGGTGAAACTAGGCAGCTCCCAGAGGCCAAAGATACCATCCGAAAATCCAATGACAGCCAAGTTATTGGCGGCAAAATACTGGCAGGATCGCACGTGCACGTTGGGTTTGTGGTGGAAATGTTTGGCGACCAAAAACCAGCGCGGCTCCCTTTCTTCCTCGTCTTCCTCCATATCCTCATCTTCGCTTTCTTCCACGCCAGGCTTTTTGGTTCGCAGCTGATGGACCAGGAGCGCGTTGTTGCGTCCGATGGAGTAAATCTAGATCCCGTCTTGTCAGATCAGGAACATCTACTTGTCTGAAGCATACATACATAATCCACCTCATCCGAGAACCAGGCACCCATGACCTTGTCGCGATGGCCGTGGAGAACCATGTTACTCTTGGTATCCTCCTTTTTGCGTATGACGGGCCAGACACGGAGCGTCATGTCGTTCGAGGCCGAGACGAGGTACTTGCAGTCTTTGCTCCAATTGACGGTGCGCACTTCAGCATAGTGGCCAGCGAGTTCTCGGTGGAGCACAAAGGGTGCAAACTCGCGATTGAAACCGGGTGCCTTCCAGATCTGAATATTGTTGCCATGGGTAACGGCAATGAACTTGGCATCGGGACTGAACTGAATGTCGCGAACAGGATGCTTAAAGTTGAAGTGGTTCAAGACGATGCGACGGACAAAATTGACAAGAAGACATCTTCCGTCTACAGGAATAGAATTCAAGATAGGACAAGTGTGTCAGCCCCAACAGACCAAAAGTACCCATACCAAGCGAGCTTACCTTCATCGATCGTGATCAAAAACGTGGCTTTGGGCGACAGGGCAATGCGCACAATGGGTTTATACATTTCAAAAGGCAATGTCTCTGACTTGTTGCTGCAGTACTGTGAGAGACCGTGTCGTCGTTGGGCTGTTGTCACTTACTTGACGAGATCGAAAACACTGACACGATTGCCGACAGGACTCAGGATCGAGTTACCGTCCGGGGAGAAGACGAGATTTCCCCCGGAGTAGACGGTACCACATAAGTTGGAGAACTGTTACGAGTATGTGTGAGTGGCAGGATCGCCCTTGGCAGGAGGTTTACTTGCCTTGAATTGAGTCTTCATGGAGTGAAGCCACCGATTTTTTTGTGTTCAAAGAAGCTACAGAAATGCGAATCTAAAAAGGCAAACAGTCGAACAATTTTAGCATCCGCCCGATTTCCCAACCAGAAGACGCTTCATGGTCCCAAGGCTCTTTTTCTGCATGATAGACAATACATTCAGGACTGGCTTGCAGTCAAAATACCGGTATATACTTTGATGATGCAGATTCTCTATCTCGAGTAATAGTTTTTTGACATTGAGGTAGTCTGGGTCTGTCCATGGAAGCTGGTTTTTAGTTCAGACGATGCAATGCCAGCTCATAGAACAGCGAAAAGACGCTCATTTTACATTATCATGATACACAAGGAATGGATACCAGAGATACAGAGGATACATGAGAAAAAAAAAGCAATGAAAACGGTTTTATTTATACAGGAAATGCAATGGAGATGATACAGTAGGCAGGCAGTGTGAGTTGTGGCCGTATTTGGATATGATGAATTCACAGTTAAAAAGTGATGTGAAAGTGCGCGTATAATGATGCTGATATCATATTGGAGTGATGCAAGAGGCTGTGCGTGAGAGTGTGTGAGTGTCAGGGTGCGTCGCTTGGATACCAGCCGTGCTGTTTCAGATTCCCAGGGCATAGGTCAGTTCGTCGTCATTGTCGACGAGTTCGTCAATCGTTGTGGTCATCATGGACATGTCGTGGCCCGACCGAGCCCAGACGTATTCCTTCAGATGCTCGAGACGGCGTGTGGCAGGTTGGGATTGGTCGTTGGGCAGGCCCTGCTCATGGCGGGTGCGAGCAAAGACCACTTCTTCCTTTGCCTCGCTAATCAGAGTCTGGAGATGGATGGGGAGGGCATAAACGTCCTCTGTAAAATGAGCTGTAGCAAGGTAAGAGCTCATGTCAGGAGCAGTAAACAGGTTCAAAAGGTAAATGTACGGGTACGGCTGCTCGCTTGCGTCGCTGTCAAACTGGCCCAGTTCTTCGAGAGGAGGCGTGATGGCATGTGTCTTGCGCTCGAGCATCGATAACGCGTTCTCATACCTGTAGTCGCCCTTTGAGCAGTCTGGGCAGAACACATTGCCACACACCGGTCCGTGTTCGCCTGCGCTGTAAATGTCGGCTTCTCCACTTTTCTCCATCCGGGATAAACAAAAAAGAAAGAAGAGAAGAGAAAAAGACAACACCTCCGAATTCAATCGAACAATGCCCAAAAAAAAAAAAAAGGAAGAAAAAATAAAAAGAACGCCGGTCAAACATTTAGCCTTCGCCTTCACTGTTTATTCTTTTTTGGTAAGGTCTTTCCTTTCCCAGATCTGTCAAATCATGAAGCGGGTCAGTCGCGACGAGCATGAATGCCAATTTCTTTCTTTTTCCTTTACCTGGATATAGCTCTCCGACAAGAAAATCATTTGAGGCAGAATTTCTTCTACAATCAGGTCTTGAATCTGGTACCACTGCTCTGTGCCGCGTTGCCGCACATGCACCTTGTACGTTCCTTCGCCGGCCTCCGGTTTGCCTTCGTGGCAAATGTTCGCCAAGAGATCGTAATGCGTGTTCACCCGCTCGGCCTCCTCCGGCGTCGTAACTAGAGCCATTGCGTTACAACCATGCTTCTGCTCCTCGTCTGTCTTCAGCACTTACACTGTCGCATGTCGATATCCTTGATCGGAAACGTCACGATCGTCGGGTTTTTTTCAAGCGTCCAATTGTTCTTATTGAAACGCTTGATATGTAAAATAAGATACTGTGGCAGCTTGGTAATATTGTAGCGTCGTTTTTGATTTGCCGTTTCCTAATGACGGGCGTCCAAATCATCAGCCCAGTCCACGTTGCCCCTACTCCGGCCATCATGTCTTTACCTGGACGCGTTTGCCGTCGTATTTGCCAAGGATGGTGTTGAGAGGGATTTGAGGGATGATGTTTTTTTCCGCTTCATCTTGGTAGAGCGGTGCAGCAGGCAGATCGAGGGCCAAAAAGAGGAAAGGCACTTGTCTCGTCGTGATTTCTGCATAGCGATATCAGTCTTACCTTGTCGTGTCTGACGTCTTAATGGTCCTTACCTCGGTCCTCATTGAATAAAATGATCGCGTCCTTATCTCTATTACCATCGGCAGGACCAATTTCCTGAGACTCCATCTTCAGATCGCCTTGGAACACACGGTGAATGATACCTAGAATGGACTTAGTGCCACACTATACCACCACAGGCCCCCGGCCAGTGCTTCTCAAACATACTGCTTCGTTTACGCGTGCCGCCCAAGTCGTGATGCAACGTATTGAGAAACCAGGACAGAAAATCAATGGGATTGCTTTGTTCTGTTAAGCGGAATCGCTTTTCACTGGCGCTTGAGATCTCCTGCAAAAGCTCGTGTGGACTGACTTGGCCCTTGAACGCCTTTGGATTCCACATCTTCCGCATCAATGTACCCAGCCGTATCACTTTTTTTTCGTATGATTTGAGTACAGTGGACGGAAATCATGGAATCATGGCATACCCAGCTGTGATCGCTCTTGTTTCTCAAAGTCCTGCAAAATGAAGTAGTCGCGTAACGGCGGAATATGGGCGAGGGCCTGGATGACCACATTGACATAGTCATTGGCCTTGACGTTGTTGAGACCAACGAAACCTAAAAGTTGCCCGAATGAGCCGGAGTGAACGTAACTCGTGTCATAGGATACGTGCCAGGCAGGTATTTTTTGTTGTTAAGATCGTAGGAAGGTCTCGTATTGGCGTCGAGTTCGGAAACTTGCTTCTTTGTCAGGATAGGGTTCAGGACGTACTACAAGTATGTCAGCACCACCCCATAACTCGCGTATGTGTCATGTGTCTTTTCTACCTTGATATCGTCAAGCGAGGTGTCCTTCACCTCGTATCCGTCGGGAAGCACGTACACCTGGCAAGGGTTAGAGCGGGATACACCGCGTTTAATATAAAGTACCTTGAGGGTCTGCAGGTTGATAAAGACGTGATGGTCTTTGTGCATGCTATGAAAGTAGGCATGGGATGATTTGCCTCTGCCTTGGTAATATTTGCCACAGACAAGGCAAGCATAGACATTGAGATGCGACAACGAAACCGAGCACACTTTCTCGAAATCAAAGTCGAGCATGTGTCGATTGACGGTGTCAAGATAAAGATCGCGTGAGACCACGGCCTTCTGAGGCGTGGATTCCTGCCGATCGTCGTTGTATGCGTCTGTACGTGCCCGTTTCGCTTGTGGTTCGGCCATGAAAGAATAAGAATAACCAAGAATCGCGACCGGCGGATTGTGCGGACGGGGAAAAACATTTTGCTGTCTGCCTTGATCACAGCACATGCCCATACTGTATCAAAACGTAGATGCGGCATATACAGTACTATGTCTATATTACATACAAAACTAATCCAGCTATTTTACGTGCGCAGGATACCTTGTCACGCGATCCAACTCTTGTACGCGTGATAGATACTATGTCCACATCTAGAGAGGAAGAAAGAAAGAAACAAGAGGTGCATGGTTACTATGCAACTGCTACAATGCCATTACGACTCCCTCCACTCTATCGATGCTGTATATATGCTCTATCTTTTCTCATGTATAGCTCGGTGGTAGGAGGAGAAAAACACATCGTCTTCTGAATGATATTTCAGGACAGATGAATGGATCAAGAGGCACAGAAAAGGGGGATAAACTTTTCCCGATAAAGAGTCGGCGCTGTAAGCAGCAAGTGTATATTCTCTTTGCACGAATGATTTTGCTGGTTGCCCGCCACAGCAGCCACCGCCCCACTTTTGCCCCTTTGCTCTCACGCTTCGTGTCAAAAAGAACCCTCATGGCTGTAAGTCTACACTTGACGATGGCACGCGCTTGCCTTGGCTCATGGTCCTATCTTAGTTCAACCCTCCCGCTCCCCAAGAAGGTCGGTTCCCTCTCCCTTCACGGCTCATGCCAAACTGACACGCGTCATTCCAAACGTAGCTCGTGACTTTGTCGACTTTGTCAACCGCTCGCCTTCGCCGTTCCACGCCACCCACGAGTCTGCCGAACTCTTGCGCAAGGTATGTATCATCGGCTGGTGCGTCATAGCGAGGTGCTCAGCGGCGTGGCTGTAGGCAGGCTTCCAGGAGATCAAGGAACGCGACAACTGGAACGGCGGTGCGATTCAGCGCAATGGCAAATACTTCTTCACTCGCAACGGCTCGTCGATCGTGGCCTTCACTGTGGGTGGCAAGTACACCTCTGGTAATGGCTTCTCTATCGTGGGTGCCCACACCGACTCGCCGTGCCTGAAGGTATGTCCTGAAACGATCTCCCTCTGTAGGCGTGCGAATCCGCGCTTTGTCTCCGATTCCAACGCAGTATCACTGATTTTCTCTCTGCAGGTGAAGCCTATCTCCAAGAAAACCAAGAGCGGCTACCTTGAGGTGGGTGTCCAGCTTTATGGCGGCGGTATCTGGTAAGTCCACTTGCATAACAGGGCGTTTAGAAAAGAGGTAGGAAAAAAAGGAGGTAACTGACGGTACTGTCCGTAAAGGCACACTTGGTTTGATCGCGACTTGAGTGTTGCCGGCCGCGTCATGATTGAAGAAAACGACGGCACCTTCCGCCATACTCTGGTCAAGGTCGACAGGTACGGCTCCTTGGGCACCATGGCGTGCTCCCATGCTAACCTCTCCACGCCTCAGACCTCTCTTGCGCGTCCCGACTCTCGCCATCCACTTGGACCGCACCGCCAACGACCAGTTCTCCTTCAACAAGGAAAACCAACTCGCCCCCATTCTTGCTACTGTCACAAAGGCTGAGCTTGACAAGACCCCCACCAATGAAGCTGAACGCAACCACCACGGCTTGCTTGTGCGTGTTCTTGCTGATGAGATGAAGGTGGAACGTAAGTGTGATCTTAAAACCCGTACTTTGCATTAAACATAGCCACTGTGCTGGAACAGCGTCTCAAATCCGTGATTTTGAGCTGGCTCTCTTTGATACCCAGGTATGGATAGAGAACGTAAACCCACAAGGGATCACAAAAACTCAACACTTTCTAGGGTGCTACCATCGGCGGTGCATGCAACGAATTCATCTTCTCGCCCCGTCTCGATAATTTGGAAATGTCCTACTGCTCTATCCAAGCCTTGATCCAGGCCAAGGGTCTCGAGAACGACACCAATGTGCGTTTGGCCGCCCTCTTTGACAATGAAGAGATCGGCAGCGTGTCTGCTCACGGTGCCGACTCGAATCTACTCCCATCCGTGCTCCAGCGCCTGGCGTGCACCGAGCTCCTGGGCGACAAGGTCTCACCCACCGCCTTTGAGGAGGCGATGCACAAGAGTGTGCTCGTCAGCGCGGATATGGCCCACGCCATCCACCCCAACTATGCTGATAAGCACGAGGAGAACCACACCCCTCGCATGCATCACGGTACTGTCATCAAGATCAACGCGAACCAGGTAAATCATCACTTGTTCGCCTACATACCATGTCATGTTGATGTATCTCCTTGATAGCGTTATGCCACGACCGCCGTGACTAGTTTGGTCTTGAAGGAGCTTGCGAAGAAGCATGACATTCCTATCCAGGAATTTGTCGTCCGCAATGACAGCCCCTGCGGTTCGACCATCGGCCCTATGCTCAGCGCCAAATTGGGCCTGCGCACAGTGGGTAAGTTGGACAAGGCTGATTAAAAGTTAAAGTACTAATGCTTAAACCCCCCCCCCCCCCCGGAAGATGTCGGTAACCCCCAGCTTAGCATGCACTCGATCCGTGAGGTGGGCGGTGTCGACGATGTCAAGCACGGCACAGACCTCTTGAGGGTGAGTAACAGAATCGCTCTGCCGCAATGGGACAGGCTGTATTAAACGATATGGTATAGGTCTTTTACGAGGAATTCCCTGAGCTCGAGGCCAAGATCGTTGTGGACAACTGAAAATTTGGAAACAGTGAGACATAAGGTCTCTTATTTATAGTAATGTTAAGTGGGGGTACTGTTTGTATTGGCTGATGTCGACAATGAGGGAGTGGATATATAAAGTTCGTAAACATATTACAACGGTCTTGCAGTTTTATATGTATTAAATAGAACTACCAACTGTCTAATGAGGTATAAGGTGCAACACCTGTGAGTTTCCGAGCGCGTTTCTCCTCTTCCCATTTCTGGAGCAGATCGCCCATGCGTTTGCGACTATTTTCAGAATGGATATTGACAGTAGGCACAATTCGCCGTATGTCAAGGCTCGCCACAAACGAAGCCAGCTCTCGGAAGCTAGAATGTTCAGAGTACGGAACACCGTAGATCTTGATATGATCTGTCATGAAAGTAGGCTTGAGTCGAGCATGGCTGTGTGTACCAGTCTGGTTGATCCAGTATTGCAAGGATGATGAATGGTGCGAGGCGGCCGTTTTTTCTGCAGGCGATGGGGAATAGGTCCAGCCTGTGGGTCTGAAAGCGAGCATCGTATGAAAGTGCGGTTGCAGAGATTTATAGTACGCCTTCATACTCTGTATCGCATTTTTTTTTACGTGAGAATCTCTCGCTTATAACAAAACACTGATCCATTTTCCTTACGTCCGGTTGTATATCCTGGATAGGAATCACATGCACCTGTGCAGCATACGGATCCTGCGTCAAGAGCTCGTCTAATTTGTTGTCGCCTATGCAGTTGATCGCCTGCTTCTTCCTTTCTGTGACAAAAATCTTGGTTTGCAAGAGCCGAGCAAGAGCTGTACGTGCATGCATTAATATTCGTATATCGCCACTGTGTAGCATAGGATCCCATGATCTTACCAAGAAAGATCTTTTCTTTTCCCAAAGCATACGACCCAACAACTACCAAAAGGTCCTTGGGAAACCTGGCGTGTTTCGTGTCCATAGGCGCAACTAGATTTTCTGTCCTGTGATGGTCTTCGTCGTTGTCGTCTTGCAAACTATACTCCATTACAATTTCACACGCAGCCGCGATGGTTTCGCTTTGAGGTGGGAATACGTGTTTTGGGTTCATGTACGTGGTATCAAGATATACAATATCAATGGGCTGACGGAGAGAAGGGTGGACGCACATGCGTGGATTGGCACGAAAGTCGCCTGTGTGCAGATACCGCAGTTGCTTCTGGTTTTCCTCAAAGGTGAACAGAAACAACACAGCACCAGGGCAATGATTCGCGTCGATGAGCCGTACCGTCGCGCCTGGCTTTTCCTTGATACTGCACTCTTCATCCATAGGAAGCGAATGAACGTAAGAAGGGTCAACCTGCTGCCTTTGTATCAGCAGCCTGGCAGTGATCTCGGAACAATATATTGGGCCATGCGTCCACGTGTGCGAAATGCCTCGGTAGTGGTCACTGTGATAATGGGACAGAAAGTATGCATCGCAGTCGGGTATCTTGCCATAGCAAAAAGCGTCCACGGTGAAGGGAGTCCCTAATGACGATGGATCAATATACCCGTCAAGGAAGACGAGCAAGATGAAGTGTACCTGGTAATTTCTTGTATAATGGACATGCCCTGCGCTGAGGTCGTGCTTCTTTCGAATTGTTGCTTTCCTCGCCAAAATATGCCTCGGGCGATCCAATATCGTTCATGCCAGGCGCGACGTCGTCTTTCCCACTCCATATACCAGCGATTTTCCATGGCAATTTTCGAAAGAGCTGCGTCCATGATTTGGCTTGCTCTGTTTTTCCGCCTGACTCGACTGAGGGCACTAGACTACCATTTACGTCGTCCTCAGATGTGACAACAGAAGGGCTCTGATCTTTTTCAACAGGTAATTTCTGCTGTTGGTCCGTCGTTTTAAGCCCTACTTCTCTCTGCAGCTCTTCCTGCTGATGTACTTGCTGCTTGTCCATGCACTCGTTGACATGTACCGTGAATGCCCGTAGGTCGGCCTCAGCCAGAATCTGTCCACATATTGGGCATTCCTGCATGCAGCGCACAGTCCATTGTCAGTTGCGCAGCTCAATGTTGGTATTTTTTAATTTTCGAGATTTACCTTGTCCTCTTTTGCTTCTTCAGTGGACATTGTAACTAAAGCTGCGGTTGAGATCTCAGCAACGTCACATTTGATGCGCTTTGGAGAACCCTCTTGGTATGATTCTGCTGCGACAGAGTTGGAGCTGAAGAAACGTGCCAATGTTGTCTGCTCCTTTTTCTGGCCTTGATCTAGACGACCATTCGAGCTTGAGCGTTTCATATCCAAGGGAGAAAATGAGGAAAAAACCAAGCTTTCATTTTATATCTATTGCATTGCCATGCATGCTCACGGGTCATATTTAAGCACCGCACAGCTTAACCTGTAAATGTTATTGGTTAGGCAGGGCGACACCATGCTTCCACTTCAATATCTGTTCCCAATTAGGAAATTAAAAGATACTCTTGCATTCTGGCTTACAATGACGGACTGTTATAAAAGAAGTCCCGAAGGTCGGAACGTAACGAGCACTACATGATGAACTCTTATGATAGGGACAGATGAAAAAATCAATGATTATTTATCTCGTTGCTGATGTGCTCGTATTTTGAGCCGAGTTCATAAGCTGCTGCAGGTATAGCGCTGAAAAGAGCAATGGATATGAAAGGATGAAGAAACGATACTGTGAGTGACAAGGGCGAAAAGGTGTCTCAAAAGCAACTTGGCCAATTTCACATGGCAGTTCGTTGGCAGACATAACATATACGTATGTGGAGATCCTCCATCACGCAGAAAGTTATTGTCCTATCGACTAATTTAAACACGTACGCGCGATTTTGCCGCTGGAATATGTAAAAAAAAAAAAAAAAACAATAGCTTTTCATTTTGTGTTCATGCATTCCCGGAGCAACGTCAGCTTGGATGTGTTGGTTCCTCCAGTAAGGTATTGTCATTTAGACGCAGTTTCTTCATGGAACTCTCGGAGCCCCAGGGAAATCTTGCACCTGTACACGGCTGATAAACATTTCCATCCAGGTGGCTGATGAGTCTGCATTTGCTGTTCGCTTGGTGACCTTGTTGCTCGAAACTTTACAGAATACGGAAGTGCTTCCCCAACTGGGCGTCTGCCCCTGCAGTTGACAAAGTCTTTGAGCGAGGACAGGTAGTCGTTATCGGGTATACATGTATAGCGTAGGAGCAAAGTATCATGTAATTTGGCGTTCTCAACTTTTGAAACGAGCTTGCACCATCGGCATGCGACATCCTGCTTTATGACGGGTAAAACAAGACATGAAATAAAAAAAAAAAAGCTATAGCTTTCACTACGCACAAATAACGTCCTTTCTTATACCGGGGTTGGGTCAAGCGGTGGAGGAGCAGTTAGTTTCAAGGGGTTCTACTCCATATGGCAACGAGGAAGACAGTGGTGATGAGATAGAAGAACTGATTGTAATATGATCATAGAGCATCAGATCTAATCAAATTTAATATGCAATGTGTCCTTCACCCATGATGGCTTGAGTATATTTGTACCTTCAGGCAGAGCCAAACGAGAAAGTGCAAGAGTGGGGATTATCAAGATTTTTGTTCGTTCCTTTCAGTATGGATATATACTGCGTGGAGAGGGCTGTTGTGCTAGATTACATTAAGCTGTGTATATGATGTAGCCGGATCCAACATGCTTTTTTTAAGCATGCCTATAGCAGTTATCTGCTTTCCACAAAAAAAATCCAGGGTTCGATTTCGTTGTGCCTTCACCAGAGCTTCTTCCCATTATTGAGTAGCAAGTGCGCATTACTTTAACGCCCTGGTGACTCACAGGAGACTCTCTGAAAGCATTAATATATATAGTTTTAGACTTTTATATGCAATTGATGCAGTTGTCAGAGACAAAATAATCAGTACCAAGAGTAGCTTTTGGTCAACAGAAAAGCTTGACTGTGATATAACTTGCTACTTTTTATTCCTTCGTAGGTCGCTTTGTCATACATATGCGGCGGGAAAGAGGAGAATAAATATGTGCCAGGCTGACATGCAAGAATTTAATCAGGTCCAATGCGCACGAGCCCAGGCACCTGAAAATTATGAGTCACTTTTTGTGGACGAGTAAAGACCCATCTAATTTTTGTGCCACTGCTCCTTTTTAAAAGCTCAAGAGAAAAATGGGAGTGGCGTGTTTAAAATGAAGAAAACTACGAGAGATTAGTTATGAGGCAACTCTGGTCGCATGTCTATCACTTGAGTATGCGATTAGCATGTGTACCAGTCAAAGCAGGTCAGGGGTGCACTTTTGTGCGAAGTGACAGCAAAGAAGAGCTGAGTTCCTCATCGAGCGTATCTTAAGGAATTCAAACAAAAAACCTCGAGATGAAACAAGGAGCCAATTACACCGATGATAACCAAAGGACCATAGATGACATTATTAAAACTGAAGGGATAGGAAAAAAAAAAGAAAGGAAAAGAGACAAAAGCAAAAAAATGGCGCGACGCACGTTTCTCAAATGTTTCAGAGGGGCGAGAATCGGGGGGTGGGGGAATGGCGTAAGACTTTTAGCGGGGCTGGCTATGACGTTTTCCCGCTTATGTACTTTGAATAAAGCGAGAGAGGGGTATAAATGGCCGATGCCTATACGTCGGACGGCATTTTCCCCACTTTTCTTCCGTTAATTTTTTGTGCCTTACAAATGACGATTGGCTCCACACACAAGAAGGTCCTGACCGTGGACACCATGAACCCTCTTATCCGTACGGTCGAGTATGCCGTCCGCGGTCGTCTCGCCATCCGCGCAGAGGAAATCCGGGACCAGCTGCGCGAGGGCAAGAAGTTCCCCTTTGACACGGTCGTCAACTGCAATATTGGCAACCCTCAGCAGCTCAACCAGAAGCCCATTACCTTTTTCCGTCAGGTAAAAAAGATTTCATTTGGAACTAAAGCGTTACTAGCGCGACTTGCATGCACGAGCAAGACATTAAACTTTGACGTTTTTGCAGGTCGCCTCGCTGTGCGAGAACCCAGACCTTATTCAGGAACCTCTGGTCGCTCAAATCTACCCGCCCGACGTGATCGAGCGCGCCAAAAAAATGCTTGCCAAGGTCGGCTCCAGTATCGGCGCTTATTCACATTCGCAGGGCGTGCCTGGCATTCGTGAAACCGTTGCGCAGTTCATGTTGGAACGCGATGGCCACCCGGCTGATCCAAACTCTATTTATTTGACTCAAGGTGCTTCCGCCGGCGTCCAATCTATCCTCTCCATCTTGACACAGAATGAGAAATCGGGTATCTTGATGTACGTATCTATCTTGGTTTTGGGAGATATCTTCACCCACGGCAGATCTATCATGGTATATTTCTCACGCCGCGCCTTTTTTCCTTACCTCTTTTAGCCCAATCCCGCAATACCCATTGTACTCGGCAACGCTCGCCTTGCTTGGTGCGACACCCGTACCGTATTATCTTGATGAAGAGTCGGGCTGGAGCCTCGACGTTGATCAGCTGCGCAAGACTGTACACGAGGCACGTGCCAGTGGCACGGATGTCCGTGCGCTTGCCATCATCAACCCTGGCAACCCTACTGGTCAGTGTCTCGACGCTGCTAACATGCGTGATGTCCTCACCCTCTGCTACGAGGAGCGCCTGGTGCTGCTTGCCGACGAAGTCTATCAAACCAACATTTATGAGCCCGAGCAACGTCCCTTTGTCAGCTTCAAGAAGGCTCTCATGGACCATCCTGATGAGGCTCTCCGCAGCAACCTGGAGCTGGTATCATTCCACTCTATCTCCAAGGGTATGATCGGCGAATGTGGTCGTCGTGGTGGTTACTTTGAATGCTGCAACCTGGACCCCGATGTCATGCAGCAGATCTACAAGATGGCTTCCGTCTCGCTCTGCCCTAACCTGCATGGCCAGATCATGGTCGACTTGATGGTGAACCCCCCACGTCCAGGTGATGCCTCCTACGAATCCTACCGCACTGAGCTCGAGGGTCTCTACCAGTCCCTCCGCCGCCGATCCAAGAAGCTGGAAGCTGCCTTCAACGCAATGGAGGGCGTGACCTGCCAGCCTGCCTTTGGCTCCATGTACCTCTTCCCCCGCATCCGCCTCCCCAACAAAGCCATCGCCAAAGCCAAGGAAGTGGGCATGGCCCCCGACGCCTATTACGCCGAAGAAATGCTGGAAGCAACAGGTGTCTGTGTGATCCCAGGTATAGTAACTCCGGTTTCTCACGGGTCCAGCCACTAAAATATTTTTGTTCGCATTCATATTAGGTTCTGGATTCGGACAAGAAGATGGCACCTGGCATTTCCGTTCCACCTTTTTGCCGCCTGAGGATCTCTTTGATGGCTTCTGTGCCAACCTCACCCAATTCCATTCTGAATTTTTGGCCAAGTTTAGAGATTAATTGTTGTACATTATTATGAAGAATAGACCCTGATCTAAGACCAGGAGCGATTCGCCGTCCTCGCTCCACTGTATCTTGCGTGCCACTATTATGGGATGTTAGAAGCTTTTTTTTTTTTTTTTGGCTCTTTTTTGAGTCGCCGATCCACACAAAGGCTCGAGCACAGCATGCCCACGTCCACGACGCACATACTCAAAGGGAAAAGCGCGGGGTAACGTACCTGTCGGCGCTTTGATCGGAACCACCTGCCGGTCCGCGGGGTATACAAAGTAGACATACTCGGTTTCGCATGTCATTGCCAGCACGTCAGGTCGCTTGGGATGCCATGCCACTTGTTTGACCTTATTTTGTTGCTGGACCAGCATCGAGCACGTCAGCTGACTAATGTCCCAGATCCAGAGGACGGTGGGCATGCTATCTGTTTGTCAACGTCAGTCGTGAAACCCGGATGAATGATATTCGACTGACCGTCGTGACTTGAAAGCGTGCGCCCATTGGCGCTAAATTGGCATTCGCCTATACCTATTAGCGGGTTACCCTGCTTAAAATCGGGTCGCAGCATGGGCAGATTAAGCGGGCGCCGCGTCAATTCCACATCTGACTCACAACAGTTATTCAAGAGGGTATGATCCACGTGGGGCTTGTAAAAAAGGGTGGGGGGGGGGGGGGGGGGGGGGGAGGAGGTGGTGGCGGGAAAAACTCACATTTAGCAAAGTCTATGTCTTCCTGTAGAACTCGCTAGGTTGCAAAAAAAAGACAATTTCAGATTCATGAGTCATGGATCGAAATCCAGCCTTTGACTTACTGTATTAGTGTCTTTAAAGGAAGACGGATGATCCAAAGCGGCTACAGGCTCCCATTTGCCGCTTCTTAGGATCCGAATCTATAAAGAAACGTATGAGACACACAGGCACGCACTTTGATATAGGAATCTTTCGTTCACCTTTTGGTCGTAGCTCCCAATAGCTAACAGTTGCGCGTCAGGTGCCCATGCTACGCTTTTGATGCCAAGGTGATCATCGTATGCTTGATAGGTAGTGACGTGTTGTCCATCCGGTTGGTATATCAAGAGTTTGTACTAAATGCTGGCGTGAGCCCACATGCACGATGCATAATATCAGAAGCTCACATAAAGGCAATTGTCCCACACGAGCAGGTAATGGCTATTGGGTGACCAGCGAATATTCTCGAGATCCGTTGTATCCGGACTGAAGTGCTGTGAAAAAAAAAAAAAAATGAGCCCAGGGTACTCTTCGGTGCACGATCAAGGACTGACTTTGAGAAGTTGCAGTGACTGGGAGTAGATGCCGATATAGTCTTTGCCCTGACGGTTCTCAACAATGGCGACATATTTTTTGTCTGGACTGTATTCGCAACCTGAGTAAGCCGTGAGTTTTTGATCTGCGTCCACCGTCAACGACAGCGCCTGCTCACCTTTCCGGACAAACTTGGGATAGCGAATGTAATGAACTTCCTTGCTTGCCAGATGCCAGACAGATATACGTTGCTGCAATAATGATCACGTGCTACCATTGAGTTATCATGAATAAGGTCAAAGACGCGTCTTTTTACCTTTAGGTTCGAGTTGCAAAGAACGGATTCGGAATCAGGAGCCCACCAGGCGTATGCAATGCCTTGCTCGTCTTCGATCGTAGCGCGCCAGTGGGTGTTTTTGAGAGACCAGATCTGGCAAATGTCGTCTGTGCGCGTCAAGAGGTACTGGGAATCGGGTGACCATTGCAACGTGTGAATGACGCCGATGCACTCGTAGACGTGGAGAATAGACAAGCTGGAGGATTGAGATCGAATGACCAGGCGATTCTCGGTGGCGTTTGCGACAAAGTCACCGTTGGGTGACAGCTTGCATAGATACCCGGATTGTCTGTACAACTGACTTTCCATGCAAAAGAAAATATATAAAAAGAGAGGGACTCAGTGGGCGTCCGCTTGAAAATAGAAAGAGCGCAAAAAAAGATAGATTAGGGACGCGCCTCTCTATTCAATGAGTCTGTCGAGCCAGGGACGCAGCCAAGTATGCACGGTGACAACAATAAAAGTCGCCAAGGCAGCCGCGGCTATGGAGGGGATGTACAGAAAGAGAGCGAGAAAGAAGAGGGTGGCCTGGATGCACCCGATCATGGCAGCAGCAATAGCCACGAGGGTAGCAAAGGACGCGATCATGGTCGAGATATAAATCATGGTAGGCAGTGCTGAAAAGAGCACGAGTAGGTAAGGGGCCAAGGGCGGCATCTTATGAAAAGAGTGTATCAACAGAAAAAAAAACAAGAGAGAAAAGGATGAAAGGATAAAACGAAACGGGAGATAACCAACCTTGCTCTCTCTTTCTCTTTCTCTTTCTCTTTCTCTTTTCCTATTTTATTCTTTCCTGCACAAGTCGATGTTTCGATAGAAGTGAGAAAAATCAATGAACTCAGTCTTTTATTCAAAAGCAACTACGCCGTCTCTTGGTCAGGAGGAGCCACGTGCGGATTAGAAGCCGGGTGCATGCTGGGATCGTTCATGTCGTCGTCCCTATCCATTTTTACGTCGTTGTCCTCATTGTCTGATACGTCGTCCAGCGTGGGTGTACGCGTCCGTTCTTCCTCCTCCTCACCCTTGATAGCGTCCTCTTCTCCCTTGAGGGCCGTTACAGATGTATGCAGCGGTGGCGGCAGTGCAGATGACGCCTGGCTTTCGGTTTCAGATGGCGGTGGTCCAGTAGCCGTCGGTGCGGCTTCTGCTCCTGCCGATGTATGTACTGCAGGTTCACCCGAGGCAGACAGGACGGGTGCTTGTTGCGTTGCCGCTTGTTGTGGTGCTGCTTCAGAAGGTGCTCCCTGAGGAGCAGACTCAGCAGCAGAGGCAACAGCAGGAGCAGCATCAGAAGCAGCAGCAGCAGCAGCAACAGGAGAAGTAGCAGACGTAGGACCCTCAGGAGCAGCAGAGACAGAAGCGGTCGCAGGAACAGCCGCGGTAGGAGCCTGGGCCGCGGGGACAGCAGCAGGAGCAGTCGTTGTGGTCGTTGTTGTAGTTGTAGTAGTCTCTGCCACGGGTGCAGGCGAAGTGGCCTGGGCACCTCCTGGCTGTTGTGGTCGTTCTGGTTGAGCCTCGGCGTGGGTGGGCTCGTCCGTCTTCATTGGATCCTCCGGTGCTGGTGGCTGTCAAAACGAGTTAATGAGTGTCTGTCTCTTCGTGAGGTCGATCTGTCTGCGTCTGATAACACACACCTCGTCATCCTCAAATACAATAGTTCGGTCCGCTGTAAGAAAGTAAGAATTAGGGTGCGAGAGTCCAGAGCAAGTGCAGTTTAGTGGTTACATTTCACCCATTTGTATATTTGGGCGTGCTTCGAATGCGAATGGGGAACCCATTTTCTATCCCTTGAGAGAAGAAACGCGTCAAAGGCAAGCGAAAAGAATGGCGTATTGGATTACCAGGCTTGGACGGGTTGTGAGATGGCGCGCAATAAGCGATCGTTATCGGACGAGTTGTATTTTCTCTCGCGGTATCGGCTGTTACCAGACATTGAATTGAAATAGGCTAAAAGAGAGTGGAAATCAATTCAGTTTTTAGCCCGCTGTTTCAAAATTGTGGCCTTCTCCTGTCTGTTGTCTGTTGTTTGGCTCTCATAGTATGATTTTATCATCCCATCCAAGACAGAGATTCGACGCCTCTTTATTCCTACGCATACACAGGACGCAGCTTAAAAAATAGAGGTGCTGTTTTAGAGCTGAATGACAGAATGCGCTAATAAAAATATAAAAGTTCGAAGATTGCAACGCGGTTAGAACGCGTGAGGGAGGTGTGCCTGTCAAAATCAAGGCGCGCACCTGTTTGGCGTTTGTCTCCTTTTTCCCCGCCCGGCGGCCGAGATCTGAAAGAAAAAAAAAATAATCCTATTTTCTTGGACGCGTTTTTGCAACCCATATCACACTACATTGTCTACACCGAGTGGAGGTTAACAACACCATGCCAGCCAAAAGCAATTCTCAGGGCCCTACGCCGGAGCCTATCACCAAAGCACAAGAGGAAGAAATGAGCTCAGCACTGATTGCAAAGCTGCTTGCCGAAGATTCCATGGCAGGCGGCAACGATGATTACTACGCCGAATACAGCAACTCGCATGCGTATTCCCAGTCGAAAAGCGAGGAGGACGACAGCTACGAAGAAAACAGCGACGATGACAATTTTGCCCCCAGGCAGAAGAAGCGCCGAGGACGGCCCACCAAAGCCAAGGCACCTGACACCACCGAGAAAAAGAAGCGTGGCCGGAAGCGAAAGACCGAAGCCGTCGACCACCAAGAACACAATGAAAGCGCCGAAGCAGAGCCGACGTCTGCGTCTCATGCCTCGGGCGAGAACCAGGATGCCAAACCAGCCCCCACCAAGAAGCCACGCAAGCCGCTTCCCGAGGGCTACAACACAGGGCCTTACACGGATGAAGAAGAACGCCGTTTCTTGGACGCGCTCGAGCAATTTGGACGCGACTGGGTCAAGGTAACCACACCCGCCTCTATAGTATCATAAATGACTCTATTATTGACTCGCTTCGCTTCGCTGCTTCTCTTTTCTGTTCCCTTGTATCGTAGGTGACGGCTCACATAGGAACTCGCGATCCTAACTCCATCCGAAGCCACGCCCAGAAACACTTTATCAAAATGTTTCGTGATCAGATCCCGCTTCCGGAAAAGGTATCGCCTGCCACCCGTCCTTGTACGATTGAACTCTAAATCTGGACCGCTCTACATTATCCCAGGTCAGAGAGTCAGGTGAAGGATACACGCTGTCAGGCAAACCTTTGGATCCCAACTCGGCTGCTGCCAAACCCTACCTCGGCAAAATGGCAGCCGCGGCACCGACAACCACGGCATCCACTACGACTACTTCTACTGCTTCTACTTCCACTACTTCTACCACTGGTACGACCGACCAAGACGTGTCTACGCTCAAGGTCTCAGAGAACCAGCAAGATCAAAACAAGAACGCTGACGACGCAAATCAACAAGGAAACAAGTCGGACCCTTCATCCACGCCCGCTACATCGACCAACGCAACGCCCGCGCCTGATGCGGCGGCGCCTAATGCGTATGCTCCCTTGCCCAGATATGCATTGTTATTGACATAAAAGATAGACCACCGCGGCAATCTACCCCCAAAGCATCGACGCCCAAGAAAGAAAAGAAACCGAAACGCGAACGCAGCCCTCGGGATAGCGCCAGCAAAATTCCCAATTTGCCTGCTCAGGAATATGGTGAGGATGGTAGAACCAATTACTCAAAATCGCGTCTGCGCCAATCACGACAGATGTCTTCTGTGAGCTATCAAACTTTGTCCAAAAACGAGTAGGTGTTATCTTATCACAGCTTGAAGCGTCTTAGAAACGTATCGCATGTGTGTGTACTGACAACTGCTGGGATAGCGACCCGTTTACCTTGGTGAAATGCGAGCAATTCGACGGTCCTCCCGGATCCAATCGCGAAAACAGCCAGCCTTTTGACCTCCAAGTGCACACCAATGCCGTGCTGGCCATCGACTTCCATGCCCATCTGATGACCACCGAAATTATTGGCTTCCTTGCCGGCGAATGGGACAGCGAGAAAAAGAGTAAGTCAAAGGAATCCGGCAGAGGAGAACAGAATGGAACTGAAAATTATCCCGTCTCTGTGTAGGACTTTGTATCCGCGAGGCGTTCCCCTGCCGATCGATCGAAACGGGCCAGAACGATGTGAACGTCGAGATGGACCCGACGAGCGCTTTGGAGACGCGTCAGCTGATTGAGGATAAGCAGATGAAGGTCGTCGGATGGTACCACTCCCACCCCACCTTTGTACCCGACCCGAGTATCATTGACTGCGAGAATCAGCGCAACTACCAACAGCTCTGCAGCGAGAAGCACGCCGAAGGAAACGATACCACCGAACCCTTTGTCGGTGCTATCATTGCCCCTTACGATCCGCAACTGCCTGCTTCTTCTTCTGCCCTGAACTGGTTCTACGTTGGCCGCAGCCGCTCCAAAGGCGATATCCTGGTTCCTAACCGTTTCGTTTACGATGTGATCGATGATAGTTCTTTTTCGCAGGAGCAAGCAGACCGTCTCGTAAGTCTCATCTGCATATTATCACCTCATCCCATCTCATCCTCTCTGTTTTTTGTTTGCGCAATGCAGTTTGCCCTTTTGGACGTGTACAAGCATTCTCAAGAAAAGGTGTCGTTTGGTGATATGTGGCGCCAAGACGCCAGTGAGCGCAAGTTGCAGAAACTCATCAAGAGTTTGGCTGGCCGCATGCCATGGCTGCAAAAGGAGCAAACGACCACAGAAGAGATTGATCCTTTCCTAACTCGGGTACACGCTGAACTGAAAGATTGGTAATTTGTTAAAAGGGAATAAATCATTCAAAATGGGTACTACTTTGATGTTTTCTGACATGCATTGACGCGGGTTTATGATTTGCTTATTCATGCTATTACGGTTTTGTTTCCTTTTTTTCTTTTTTCTTTTCTAAGACTGGTTACATTACTTTTGTAATTGCTTGGAGCATTCCTTCAATATCTGCTCTGTCCGCCAGCCAATGTGCTTCATATCCTTTGCTACTGCTTGCCACAGCTCACCGTGATGGGGTTCCGCAGCCACGCACTGCTTGACGACGTGCTCACGTTGTTCCTACAAACATGACAAGCATCAACACCACCGTTTTCAATGCACTCGCCTATCATATCTTTGTACTTACCTCGTTGCCGTATTCCTGCTCGAATGCATACCACCATGCGAACGAGTCGCCATGGTCGGGGTCGATCTGAGCCGCTTTGCCAAACCAACCACGCGCCTTTTCGATCTTGCGGTCGGTCCAGAACAGACGCGCCACGGTCGTCACAATGATGGGGTCGTGCTCGCACTTTTTCAAGGCGTCAACACTGCGGGCCTTGCGCTGAGGTCGTGCTTCCAAAAAGATGACTTCGGTCCAGATAGCGCCCGACGTCGGGCATTCTTGCAACGCCTTGGCTGACATGGACTTGGCCACACCAATGTTGTTGGCCCGCTTCTCGATGCGGATACCTTGGAGCCAGAGCTCGGCCGTCTTGGGGTTTGCAAAACGGGCCTTCTCGAGGGTCGAACGGGCTTTGGTGACCATGCCGAGCTTCTCCTCGAGGCGGGCCAGAAGGACCCAGCAAAGGACGCTCTTGGGGCAATTCTTGACGGCCTTGTTGTACGTCTCGCGCGCCTTTTGGGGCTGATTCAGCGCCTCGTCCTCGACCTGGCCCCGGATCGCCCAGAGCTTCTCGCCCGTGGGGAACTTTTGAAGCGCCTCGTCGAGCATGGCAAGACAGGCGTCGTAATGCTCGAGCTGGCGTTCGAGCTGCGCCGACTTCATCCAGACACGCTCGGTGCCGGACTCGCGCCGGGCCAGCTCGAGCAGGCGACGCGCACGTTCGTATTCGTTGCTTTGACTTTCGACCTTGACGGCGGCGAGCCAGATCTGCTCGCTGTTGGGGTTGGCGCGGAAGGCCTCTTCGAGAATGGCGCGTGCGCCGTCGACGTCGCCTGCCATCCACTTTTCCTTGGCGCCCATGAGCCATAGCACTTCGGCCTGAGGACAGTATCGGACCGCGCGCTGCAGAAGCTCCTCGAGACTGGCCGCTGTACCGTGTGATTTTTCCAGGAACGCAGCTGCCTTCCAGATCGATTTCTTGCCGGGGTATACTTTGAGGGCGTGGGCGTAGATGGCCCGAGCGGTCTCGACCGTGCCGTGGGCAATGCAGCTCTCGGCGTCCTCCATCCACGTCGCCTTTTGGTCTTCCTCCTCCACGTTGAGGCCAATGGTCGCCCGCACAATGGCTTGGCAGGTCAGTACTGATCCGTTCTTCTCGCATTTTTCGGCTTCCTTCAGCCACTGCTCTCGGTCGAGGACGGTGCCGGTCTGGGACAGGGCCGTCGCGGCCACCTTGATAATGTTGTCTACCGTCTGGGGCTTGCCGTGTTCTTCTTCGAGACGCGCGGCTGCAATCCAAATCTCGTGGCTGGTGGGCACCGCCGCACGGGCCTTGTTCAGCACCTTGCGTGCATTTTCGTACGACTCTAAACGCGCGAGTGCGAGCCAGAGCTCGACACTGAGAGGCACCAGCTCCACAGCGCGGGACAAGAGGATCTTGGCATCGTCCGGGTTTTCTTCCATGTTGACGGCCGCACGCCACAGTTTCACCGAATTGGGGATGTATTCAAGCGCACGACGCAACACACGCTTCTGCGAGGCTTGATCCGATTCGAGATCGACTGCCTTGAGCCAGATCTTGACAGATTGTGGCAGGTGGCGTACGGCTTCAGCCATGATCACCTTGGCATTCTCGTTCGTCTACAAATACACGAGCCGAGCCGATCATGAGTATATGTAAGGTTCCAGACGGTATGTATCTTTCGGGTGGACTTACGTTTAAGCGTGCGTTCTCGAGCCACACGTCCTCGCTCTTGGGACACTGCTCGCAGCCCTTGGCAATAATATTCCGTGCCTGGACCGGACGACCAGCGACCTCTTCCAGACGAGCAGCCGCGATCCAGCCGGGCGCGTGCTTGGGGTTCGTTGTGATGACCGAGTTGAGCAAGAGGCGAGCCTTCTTGATATCACCGATCTCGGCTTCACTCTTGATGACGACGCTGTTGAGGTCGGTCAGGTAGCCCTTGGGATCAATCGTCGTCTGGCCCGACACCGAGTCCGAGACCTGGTCGAGCTTCAGGCCCAGCACCTTGTCACGGGCCTGGCCAATCTCACGAAAGTTGGTCATGGTGCCGCCTTCCGCGTCGCCCGAGACCGTGCCGAGCTTCTGTTCCTGTTCGCTGAGCGCCGTGTCATACCCCATCTTGTCACGTGCCGAGCTGAGGATCGTGTCTGGCAACGGCGTGAAGCGCTCGGGCACCTTGCTCCGTTTGCGATTCTTGCCCACCAGATCACCCACTTCGGGAATGGCAGCCCATTCCGATTCGTCAATGGTGGTCAACTGGCGTCGTAGATCGGCAAACTGCTGGGAGATCTTGGGTCGCTCCTGTCGATAGCGAGCCAGTTCCTCGCGCTCGCGTGCCTCGCGGCGTGCTTTGCGCCGTTCGTCCATCTTTTGATCAATCATGGCCCACACGCGATCGGCCTCTTCGTCGTCTTCTTCGTAGGGTGCCCCCGAAAAGAGACCGTATTCATTGTCTGGATCCTGGTAGCGTTCGTCGTCTTCATCGTCGCCTTCTTGCTTCTGTGCTGCTGCCTTGGCAGGATCCCTGTTTAATATTAGTTTTCGTTAGTTCACGTCCTGTTCAATGGCGGACGTGGACTTACAGAGCCGCCTCGGACGCTTCTCGAGCAGGGCCGATATCGGATCGTGTCGTGAAGCCGGTCGCACCACGACCAAGACCGGCGACATAATTCGGTGGTGCAGGCTTTCCGATGAAATCCTTGGTTGCGCCAAACATGTCGATGCTGAAAAGAAACAAGAGAACACAGGCTCTCTTTTTCTGGCTGCTGGATTTCTACTCTGTGCACAAATTCGACCCCGCTGCGGCACCTCCCAGTCACCCGCTGATGCATTCTGCATGATGACAGGCAGCCAGATACATAGGTATACATATTTTATTCACAATTCGCTCTGTCAAACCCTTCCGTATTGATTTCTGCTGAACGCTGATGCGTTGCGTTCAGTGTCGCAAGTGTTTCAAGTGTCATGCAAGTCATATCCAAGGATATTCTTTTCTACTACCCACGAATGATGAGTTATTGTTTCCATCTCTATCCTTACCTGTCAAGATAGGTTACACCGGGGCAGATGATACGTATTGATGTTTGACTCCTTGACGTCGCTGCTTAGTTTTCTTCCGCCAAGTGTCGTTACGCAACGGTAACGCACGCTATTGAACGACCGTAGCAGGCGTTTCTTATCGTCACCGTTATACTGGATACAGCTTTTAAAGTCATGTAGTGAAATGAGCCAATATCAGGCATATGAACAAGAATTACTATGTAAGATAGTGGTCCAATCCCATATGTTGGCTGATATAGCCCTCCAAATACGTATACCTTCGCGATAACAGTATCACTGTGTCCTATCTGGTACCCTAGTTACGAGCTTAGGCCAATTGAATTTGGTCAGCGATTAAGAATACGGGCAAATGAAACGCTCTACTGGGGACGCACGGAAAAAAAGACTTGACTGTATTCGTTCGTCACACTCATTCTTTTCTTCACCCTTTAACAAAGCTCAAGTATGCACGGACTTGTCCACAACACATGCGCTTAGTGGTACCGGATTATGCCGGATTGTGAATAGAAGTGGGTCACGAGCGCCCGTGGAATGACTGTAATCCGCTCTTGACTGTTCTTGCTTATGTGATGATTCATAAAGTGATGCCCGGCAATAGACAACAAGTGAGCTCTCTATTCGCAGACCGGATTATGTACACTGGTACATAAAGGCGGCAAATATCCTCAAGTAGGAGAATGGAACACGCAATGTCTCTTCCTTGACGGTGTCTGACAGTTCAAGCTGCAAGTTTTCAGTCGTTCGGCACTGCTGAGAACCGACGAGGTTTTAAACTTTGACTGCAGGAAGGCACCAGTTGATTATTGATTTTATGAATGTCTTTGTATATATTTTTCTTCTCGCTTGTATAATATGAGTAACAGCCAGAGTTTTGACGGTGGTCGAGGCTTTGCCCCGCAATCTTGGATCCATGATGTGGTACCCAAACATAGCGTAGGACTCACTTATCACACGATCTATGGGTTGAAAGCGAGTTTTTTGGACAGGCAAGCTGCAGAGCTCTTTCACGGAACCAAGCAAAACATGCCAGGTACTTTTGTAGATGCTCAGTTACGAGTGCCTCGTCACATCGTCCAAGACGACGGAAGGGCTCCACTCAGCGTCCTCAAAAATACCCCATTTTCTGCTTCTCGCCGAAAATGCAGGGATGACCAGCCTTTCTTCGTTTTTGGAGGATACTGTACTATTAAAACCGTCTTGTATTGTTCAACCCATTCATATGCTGCGAATACCAATTTATTTTGTCAGGAAGCGCATCGCTCAGATACTTCTCAAACAAGAGCATGAAGAACGTCACTTCACCCTGATCAAACAGCATGTATAATTTTGTTTTATTAATTTTTCCTTTTGACCGCACTAGCAAGATCTCTCCTTTTGCGCCTGTCTTGCCACTCGACCTAACCAGGCGTAGGAGGAGGGTAGAGCTTGGACATCCATTTTGCTATCCGCTCTGCTCCATTGGCACGTCGCTCTTGTTTGGGTTGCTCTTCGTTTCGCTGTAGGCTCTGCTCAGGTTCTGTCTTGATAGCTTTGCTGCTCGCCTCACCATAATCAGACCCCGGAAACGACCGTTTGATTCCGTGAGCTGCCTTGAGTCCCTCGTGCATGTCCCGCAGACTTTCGGCGAACTGTATACAATCTCGCAGCTTAGAAGAGAAATCGTCCAGATTGGGCTGGATGAAAAATGGACAGGGCAGCGATCGCGGTGTCCTATCCCTCGTGTTGCTGATTGGGCCTTTATCTAGCATAGACGGACTACTCACGGACGCAGGGGCGAGTGTCCGAACAGGGAAGACGGGTGATGCATGCCATGAGGGACCTGTTTGAGCGCGCACTTTGCCAACGCGAGGTACACCCCGGAGCATGACGAATGTCTCGTAGGTTATACTCGGGGGCATGGTGGCGCACTCCAAATCCAAGACCCTCTCTAGTTTGTTGATCATGGTAGCATAAGAAGCACAGAGGGTGCGATCTTCTTTGCTAGCCTCTGCCTGTGACCAAACCAGTATCAAGGAGAGCACTTTGTGATAGTAGAAGTCATTGCAATACCATGATGATCGTCGTAGACCGTTCGCTTGCAACTCTTTGAAAGTTCTCAAGCGATTGGCGTTCTGGAGGGGACCCTTGATAAAAGGCAACAATTCAGTCTACCATGGTATTAGTTATGCTATAGGTTTGTGTATCGTACATCCGGGTGCCACATGAAGAAGGCTGTGCAGCCGTGAGGTGGTGATAATGAGTAAAGTAGCGTCGCGTGGCACGAGCTCGGCAGCGATCCGACATGCCTGATAATCAAACAATAAACACATATCATGAAGCCGAAGCAGCATAAGCATAATAGCAGGCCATGAAGGATAACTTACACTCAGCTGGCCGTACCATTTGTTCCGACCCTGTCCTTCAAAAACGGCTCCCACGCTGATCATACCGCGATGGCCAAAGTCGGCCATGCAGCATCCTGCATAGTAGTGAGCGCTCAACTCTCTGCATTTGCACCCGACATAAACGACGAATTGTGGATTGTAGCGTTGGATAAACTGGAGATCAATAGTCTCGTACCAGGGAGTAATTAGCCCAGGATTGTTGGGGGGCCATCCCTCCAAGTCACCCTGCCGATCCTCGTCGCGTTTGAAGACATCTCTTGAAGTCATAAAAAAAAAAGGTCGGCGTTTCGCGCGTTGATCCAAATTTCTTGCACTTCGTTCTTGGGTCAAACTTCATTCGTATGTCAAGCGGCTCCATAATATAACTTGATATCAGAGAGATTTATTCACGTAGCCTCTCAATATATACAATAGCAAATACATAGACATAATTGAGTATGTGATGCGAATAAGTTTTCCTTTACAAGATGCAGTTATATCCTATTATGAATCAGACTAGCGTGTCGTTTGACTTTCTAGCACGCTATTCCCAGTCAGTATGTTAAGAACGTACTGCATGTAGCATGTACGGCCCTGATAATTACTGTATTTACGCGTATGCTTAGGCGTTACCGACCAAAAAGGTGATAGGTAATTGAATGGGGTCTGTTGGTTTCATAGTCAAGTAGCGGGATTATTTTTTATTCGATAATCACATACTCTGGGTTTTGAACCACGTGCCACGTAAAATCCAAGAAAAAAAAAAAAGGTTGGGCAGCTGAAGACCAGCACTTCTGAACAAGCGATCTGCCCACCGTTTGATGTTGCGTCGTTTCCCTCTTGGTCGTGCACCGACTCTCGAAAACTGCTTGTCCAACCCCAACCTCAAGCTAGAAGACCTTTACGAAGCCGATGATCAGCTCTTGCAAGAAGTCCATTATCAGAATCCGAAACTGATCAGCTTGTATGTCATAAAAGTCGGGCCACGCCACCCGCGACTATGTGCTCATAGCTTGTTGTGCTTAGCCTGAGACGGCCTCCGGTCTTACTGCAGCTGGTCAATGCCATTGTGCGCGATATCCCCGAGAAATCCAAAAACGAAGCCGCGTTCCAAGCCAGCCGCTACGCATGCGAGATACTCTCGGCCGGGATACCGGCGTTGATGGACGGCATGGTCTACGCCAACCCCGAGATTCTCGTCGTCCTGTGGGCCCTGCTGGACCAGCCTCACTCGCTCAGTCCGCAGCAGCTCGTCGGCTTCTGCCGCATAAATGATGTGCTCCTTTGCCGTCGCACAGGTGACCTGATTAGCTTTCTGCAGGATCATCCCGAGCTCCTGTCAAAATGGATCGACCACATCTTCATCAATGGGGGTGCGGGCATGCCCTACCTCACTGACCTGATGGTGGCCCTCATCCGCTGTGAGTACATGAGCGAGGGTGCCGGTGTTGCAGCTGTAAGTGTATCACCCAAGGCGAATCCACCTCGCTCACCTTCACACAGTGGCTCATCGACCAAGATTTGCCCCGTCTTCTGATCGCACGGTTGGATCCCAATGAGACACCCGAGGTATAATACATGCCCGTGATCTGCTACGTCAATTGTGCTCCTTACCAGATATAACTATGCAGAGCCACGAAGTCGCCCAGCTGTTGCTCTGTGCTATTCTGCGGGCTGACGAATACAGCAGGACGAATGCGATCGTCGACTATCTTCTCAGCTATGACGCCAACAAACAGCTTGCAGACTATATGCTTGACATGAACGCCCTCCATGCAGCGAGTGCCTTCATTCGTGGAGCGAGTTTTGTTCGCGGATTAAGGCAGCAGTTCGAACGCAGGTAATGGCATCTGTTTTCTTACACCTTAGTAAGATTGCTAACCACTGGTATTAGTGTCGTCTCGGATGAGACGAAAAAAGACACCACGTTGTTCGACTTTATGCTTACGGCATTCACAGAACGCGTAGACGATATACTTTTCTTGTTGGAAGGTCCTCGGTCAGTCCAAGTGGGTATTCGTCACTTTTGGAAGCAACGCCATCTCAACTCGTATTAGGATACCACGAGGGTACTCGGCCTGGAACGTATCACGGTCTGTGAGCTGATGGTCGATTTACTCTATTGCTCGAGCGCCGTCATGAATTATCGTCAGCGGCACAACACAGCTGATACATCGTGCCCTGGACGCGCATTCCGTGCCGCTCTGATTCAGCATCAAGCGATACCACGCTGTATAGTACGTTTCCTAATTGTACAGAACCGTATATGCATGTACTCACTGTTTCATGACAGAAGCCCTTCTTTGAATTCCCGTGGAATAATATTTATCATAATTCTGCTTACGCTTTCTTACGAGAAATCATTGTCGAAGACGCCACAAGATACCCTGAACTCGTAGACGAGGCAAGTCAACGGCAGTAACATACTTGGCAAGGCAGCGCCTAATACGCCACATAGATATTATTTAATGCCACACTGGTGCGGCGAATTTTACAATGCGTACAAGAGAGCAAGGAAGCTACGTGAGTCTAGATCGAAAGAAGTATTGAGATCGGTCCTAATTTGACACGTTATGCATGTAGCCAACGATTAGGATACCTAGGTCACCTGACCCTGCTTTCCAATGACCTCAAATACCTGTTCAAAAGTTTTCCCGCGCTGGCGCAACGTGTTTTAGAAGAACCTAATCTCAAGGCACAATGGGATGCACATATTTCGGATCTAGATAAGGACGTGCAGCACCAGATGGCATTCGGAGGTGATGCAGTTTACTGGAATGCCAGCCAAGGATACCATAATGACGTGGTAAAGAAAAAAAAAGTGACGGCCCTGTGTCGTCTCAAACTAGACGCCATTTTTTACTGATCATGACCACACCCCTGATTTGTTTAGGACGAGGATGTGCACGATCCTGACGACGAACCAATGGAAGAGACATAGGGAATAAGGGGAAGCCAGTGGGTGAAATGAGACATACCTTTCACAGAATGCCATAAAATGTCCGAATGTAATTGCATTGACGTACACATTCCAAGAACCGATAAAAATACACGCATGAATTTCGTGAATTAGACTCTCGCTGTCCCTTTTTGATCTTACTTTTTTTTTTTACTACTTGACGACATGAAGTTGACGTTGATCGCCACCGTGGCCCTCGTGCCTTTTGCTTACTGCGCTTCCTCCGCATCTGCTCCTGTTGAAGATGCTCTTGCCAGCGTAAGTCAGCAGATTTTGGATGTACAGAGTGAAACTCATTGCCCATAAAAAAAAAAAAGGAATCCGGATACACCCTGAACGATGTTGCAGCCCTGGTCGCTGCTCCCGGGATCGATTATCAGGGCTTGAACAAGAATGTGGGAGTTTTGCTGAGCGAAATCAGCAAGAACATCGAGACGGCCTTTGTTAAAGATGGTCACGCGAATCTCTTGACTCTGGCAGCTAAGCAGCGCCCTACCATTGCACTTAGCGAAATTACCTTGGGACCCAGAATCACGGTTCCGTATAAGCAAGATGTCGATAGTATCCAGAGCGCCGGTTTCAACATGTACAACATTCTTGGTCACGCGTTGAAGGTCATGGTCCAAACCGATGCGTTGACGTTGCCCTCTGAAAAAGTGAAGGACCACACGGAAGCCAAGTTCGTCGTCGCGCTCAGGAAAGAACTTGAAGAAGCTGATATTCCTGACACTGAGCTCGAGAACATGATGGAAGCGATCTTTAATAGCGAGGAGAACGGCCAATTCTCAAAGGAGGACTTCGACAACCGTCTTAACAGCGAGCTGCAAAACTTTGAGCAGATCTTGCTCCGCTACCTTCGTCACGTCCTCGGGGATGCCGTCCAGGGTGTTGCCACCACGTTCCGCGAGATCGTCGACGAGCCCGAGTCGGTTGCAGGCGTGGCCGCGCGCAATGTGCTGCTTCGCGTGGGCGACGTTGCGGACTTCGCCATGGGATTCCTGAACAACTCCAACTTGCTCGGGAAGCGTGCAGGCTTCTTCCAGGACATCATGTTCTACATGTCGGACAATTTATTCCATATCCTCTTCCGCAACCACCCAGACGCCCTTGCTATCGTCAAGATGGCCCTTTCCGTGATCCAACGCGCAGAGCAGATCGATCCCACCTTTATGGAGGTCTTCAAACAGCCCAACTCTCTCAACATTGAGCGTACTGCGCGCGTATTCCTGCAAGCCCTGAAGAACGACACTGCCTAATAAGTTACTGTGTAGTGTTCTATGAATTAAAATGCTATTATTTATTGCTAAAACACCTCGCTCTCCTCTGTCTCTCTTTCTATCATGACGCTCGTTGAGGCAGAACATATCGCAAATAAAGCTCGTCCACAAAATGGGCATGTCTAGGAAGATATTGCTGACACTGTTAAAATGTTGATTCAATGTATATGTCACCTTTCTTACCGTATGCCGGGCGCCCGTGCCTCCGCAAAATAGCGGATAGCATCAGGAACGGACACACCCAACCGCTCGATCATATAGCAGCAAATGAAAAATCCTGTCCGGTTGAACCCGTAATGACAGTGTACAGCGATCTGCGCATCCGGTTTCTTCTCCCAGCAGGCAGCCGCCGTCGTTATGAATGTGTCCACATCGCGCCTTTCGGGCGGTATTTTGGAGACCGTCCGCAGCTTGACGTACTCTATCCGGGAGTGTTCAAAATCGGACGCGCGGTACGGCGGCGTGTCATTCGAGATATCAATGATGAAGCCGATCTCGGGGTATTTTGCCAGAAAAGCCGAAGGACAATGGCCTGGATCGGTTTGGCGCATGACTTTCATGGCGCGAAACAGCGAGGGCCCGATCGGGCCGTCGGTGATGGGAGCTGTCCTTGCCCATTTCTCATAGTTTTTAAGGTCCCATTTGTTTTCACCCTTCATCCGATGCAAGGCCTGCCAAGCGCCGCTTAGGGTCTGCAGTCCACAATTTTTGATCAAAAAGTCCGAGACGACCGGGTTCACGAGTTCAGGGTGGACGACCATCGGGAGGTGGCCCACGTCCGGGATCACGTATGGTTCCGGCACGCGGATGCCGTCGTTACGGCCGACCGAATCCCAATTTGTCTCTGCTGGATCCAGACCCAGCAGGTGGTTACGGATCACATTGACGTCCGTAGGAGGAGTGACCTTATCCTAAGAATATCTAGGCCGTTGTAGCGCTCGCGCATCGGGAGCCTCATCTTTCTTACCTCGCTTCCGCTGATTAATAGCACGCCTGTATGGATATTTCGGTATACGGACCGTGTCGGAAATGTGGCACCCGATACGAACCGTTTGTAGACCGGTGTTCGGCTCAGCAAGTTCCATCGCAGCTGGCTTTTAGAAGAAGTGTGAGCCAAACGAGTAGTTTATGCGCAGGTAAAAAGCTTACTTTCGCCGTATCCGATCGTCCACGTCGAGGCCCAAAAAACGCTCCACATTCTTACTTGACAGACCGCCCTTCCGGTCGGCTGTTCGGGCGATATCAAACATCCAGTCCGGTACCCATCGCAGGGTCTGCTGGCTTTTTGCTTGGCCTTCTTCCATGTGCTCTTTGGGTGAAATAAGAACCAGGCCTCGTAAACTGGGCTGGATGAGGGGAGATGCAGCCACGTGCGAGGCGATGGAGCAGCCATATGCGTGGGCAATGATGACGGTGGAGGGATATTGATATCGATCTGTCAGTAAGCTGATGACATCATTAACGAGGCTTTTGGTAGTATAGGATTCCCAGCTAAAAAAGACGCGTGAGAATCGAGGAATGACGATGGCGCTGTTTCAGAGAGACATACTCAAAAGCAACATCGCTTTGACCGCAGCCCAGTAAATCAATGGCGAGGACGTGCGCCGTCTGAGAAAAGTATTCCAGTTGATTCTGCCATTGGGAGGCCTACATAAAAAATTTCATGCATGATTAACACGCAGGCCAACAGGTAGACATAGCAACCGGTCATAGCGCTCATTATAACTGTGTGAACAGCGCTTTTTTCTTTTTCTTTTTTTTCTTTTTATTTTTACCTGACCACCTAAACCGTGAAGAAACACTAAAAGCGGTACTCTGCTTCCGAGTTCGTGGATAATATGCACAATGCGAAGTCGATGACCGTTCAGTTCGACAAATTGCGTGTGGTCCGCCACAATCGCAGGTTCGGCTGTATTATATGAAAAGTAAACCCAATCGAGTCAGTAGAGAGTGTAGAAAGCAAAAGCATGACTTGCGTTCTGCGACGATTTCGCGCTCGAGTTGGGCTTCGCTTAGATCGCGTTTGCTGATAAGATACCAGAGGCGTTGTATAAGGCGTCGGCGGAAATGGCGTGGATCGGTGTAAAGATAGACGAGACCCGCAGTTGCAGCCAATGCAATCGCAATCACAGATCGCCTGCAAGCCGGAGACCTGATCAGCACAGGATTCATTGCTTGAGTGCTCTCTCAAACCCGTGGAATATAAATCCTGTTTTCTGAAGAGCCTTCTCTCATTCTCTTTACCCGTTTTTAAAATCCCGCACTTCTGCAAGCCAAGCAAAACCAAGCAAATCAAGTCTGCCGCTTCAAGCATACACGCTTTCATTCGCTTTCATATCACGTGTGAATACTGTACATTACCTTGATTCAGAACAGATTAGATCTATATACTAACACATACGCCGATAACTCTTGGTACGTAGAATAGCAATACGTATATAATAGCTATCCAGATAGATATCCACCATTATTGCTATGTACCATTATCACAAGTTGGCCAACAGACAAAGTTCAATATACCTACGTCGAAGTAACCTTTTTGGCCGTACAGACCCATGGACTACGACCAACTATTGAAGGCATGCCATAACGAGGTTTGTTCCTATTCCCGATGTTGTCCTGCGTATGGGGATGGCGTACAGCAATTTTGATTGGGTTACACACGTCCTTTTCATTTTACGCACGTGTATGTTTAAACTTGGTTGATATACAGTATGCATGTAGATCTACAGCTGTCAGATCATGACAGAACTGCCCAGGTAACATTTTTGTGCTGAAACCTGTTTCGCTTGCTGCGTGTATTGAAAAGGATGCGCCGACTGTCGAGCGACGTGCCCTCTCATATTTGGAAGAGGTCTTGGTTCTCGATGAATATTTACCAATGCACATTCTCCACATGTGGGCTAGAACTACCATTCTAAATAATTCTTTATCACTATTCCTCAATGAACTGCCGGACGTCGCGCGATATCAGTCTGGCATCATCATGGATACTATGGCCCAGCTTTTTGTAAATCCGCATACGGACGTCCACGTCCTCGGTGGGAAGCGTTTGGCCGAGGAGATTATACATCTGAACCGATGCCTCCGCTGGTACTATAGGATCCTGTTCGCCATGAACAAACAAGAGTCGTGGAAAGAAATCAATGAGGTCACGGGATGTGGCAAAGAGTACCGAATGATCGTGCACGAGCTGCATCGGACTCGGTCGCTTCACAAGCGCGTTGAGCTCGCTCCGATCGCTATACATGCCTGCCAAGAGCAAGAGGCCTTCGATCTGCGGAAGGAAGTCAGGCTGAGTCGCCGGATCGTGTTTGTGATCACTCGAGGACGAAGAAGAGAATTGTGCCTTCTCCAAGATGTCCGTCAGTACGACCTGCATCGCAACATAAGCGCCCTGACCATGGCCCTGTCATATGCATACATATCTGTTGAATACATAATATACCGTAAAAGTTTTTCTCGTTCTGTTGTATATACCAAAATGTATATCATTTCTGGGTCAGCGTATTCGCAGGCATGTTGGTGCGCCCATTTGAGTACGTCCCGCACGTCATCATAGGACTTATAGTCCGGTACCGCCACGATATAGCCAAGGTCACGTAATTGTCCTGCAAATGCTGCATAGAATACTTTACTCGGCATCAGGGTATCGCCCGTATCGTAGAAAAAGACAACCATGGTACGTAGTGCACGATTGCTTGGATAATAGAGGTCAAGCCGCTTTTGGCCAGCGTAAGTAAGTGTCCGCCTTTTTGTTTTTCGGATAGAATTGCGTTATGCATGCAGTTAACACATGTGATGCAGCTGGCCCGAATTTCATGCTTCATTTTTTAATATATACCTGTGGGCTGCATCCTTGTTGATGGTGCTGCTGTTGTGGATCAGCGAGGGTATGATGCGCTGACCCTTTTCGAGGGCACGATACAACAGATTTTGGTGGACTGTCCACACTGTGTACGGATGCCATGGGAAGGAAAAGGAGGGTTGTTTTCCACCTAAAGACTCGTAGAGGTATACTGTCGCTGCTACCGTGTACATATTGGCTATGGCGATGTAAAAATATGCGTAAAAAGAAGGACGAGAGAAGAGAGCAGGAGAGCGTATGAGTAGGCGGATGAATAGCAGGCTTCATGAAAAAGGAATCCATGTTTGATGATGACAGACCTGCTATCATGAGCAGCAGTGGAAGACATAGCAAGAAGACGACCGAGATCGCTGGCAGGAAGAGTAACGACACGAACAAGAGAGAACACGTCACCATGGAGAAGAATCTTTATATAAAGTGCGAAAGGTAAATAAAAAAGAGGAAAAGAAGGAAGAAAAGAAGTTTGCTATGGAGGGGGCCAGCGAGTGAGAAAGCGAGATTGTTGTGTGAGAGAGATGTTGACAGGTGATGAAACTTGCAAGGGAGAGCGGAAAATCAAAAGAATTACGTGAATGCTAGACAGAAAAATAATGGATTTGTGATACACATGTTGAATATGTTACAGTTTCATCTCGGACTCCTCAAAGCCGACTGTGGGGAAAGCCGAAGCAAATTCAGTCACCTTGGCCTTGAGGTCCTGGATGGCGGGGATCTGGGTGCCGTCGGCGATGTGCTTCTTGAAGTCGATAAGCTTGGTGCCTTGCACCTTGGCCTTCTCCTCGACGGCAATCTTGACAGCCTGGTCGATAAAGTTGGCGATGGTCGAGAAGTCCTGCTCCTTCAGACCACGGGAGGTCATGGCCGGGGTACCGATGCGCAGACCACCAGGAATGAGAGCGCTGCGGTCACCGGGTACGGTGTTCTTGTTGGCAGCAATGTTGACGAGCTCGAGGATGCGCTCCACACGGGCACCATCGACCGACTTGGGCTTGAGGTTGACGAGCAGCAAGTGGTTATCCGAGCCACCCGAGACGAGATCATAGCCGAGGTTCAGGAAAGCGTCAGCAAAGGCCTTGTTGTTAAGCAGGACCTGGGACTGGTACTCCTTGAAGAGCGGGCTCTTGACCTGCTTGAGCGCGACGGCCAATGCAGAGATGGTGTGGTTGTGGGGACCACCCTGGTGGCCAGGGAAAACAGACTGGTTGATGGGGTTCTCAAGGTCATACATGACCTCCTTGCCCTTCTTGTCCACGCTGCGCAGACCCTTGCGGAAGAAAATCAGCGAGCCACGCGGGCCACGGAGCGACTTGTGCGTCGTGGTCGTCACAATGTCGGCATACTCAAAGGGGCCAGGCAGGACGCCGGCGGCAACAAGACCCGAAATGTGGGCCATATCGGCCATCAAGTAGGCACCCGACTTGGTGGCGATCTAGAGCCGTCTTATATGAATAACCCCGTATCCAGCTTTTTTCTTACTCCCACTTACATCCTTCATGCGAGCATAGTCAATGTTACGGGCGTAGGCACTGGCACCGGCAACAATGATCTTGGGGCGGTACAGCAGAGCGTTGGCCTCGAGGGCATCGTAGTCAATGTGACCCGTTTTCTCATTGAGGCGGTAGGGCAGGGTCTCAAAGTAGGACGAAACAGCTGAGATCTTCTTGGTGGGGGTTTGATAACCGTGGGACAAACTAAGAAGACCGGATCAGCTCGCTTGGACCTTGAAGTTTCCTTTTTTATACTCACTGTCCACCATGGGGAAGATCCAAACCCATCAGACGGTCGTGGGGCTTCATCAGCGCACCATAGACGTAGAGGTTGGCGGGCGCACCGGAGAGAGCCTGGACGTTGACACCCCACTGAGCGGTATCGAGGTCAAAGGCCTCCAGAGCACGTTGCTGGCAGAGACGCTCTGACTTGTCAATGAATTCATTGCCACCGTAGTAACGGGCACCGGGGTAACCCTCGGAGTACTTGTTCTGCATGACACTACCCAGGGCGTCCATCACAGCACGCGAGGTGAAATTCTGCAGAGGGATTGCCCACCCCTTGGTCAGCTACGCGTCCCCCTTTTGTACTTTCCTTGCCTCTACATACCTCGGAGGGGATCAGGCACACGCTTTCGCGCTGGCGTTTCTTCTCGCCCTCAATGATATTGAACATTTCTGGGTCATTCTTCTCCAGATGCTCGTTCAGAAATTCACGCTGACCAGCAGGGAACACAAAAGAACGCTGATTTATCACAGGAAGTGTCAGTGCCCAAGATCTAAAAAAAAAAGGGACAGGGAAAGCTTACAGTAGCCATGGCGACAGCGGGCCGCGACACGCGTACGGCGTGGGTGGCGGGCTTGGCAAGCAGCGATCTGAGCATGGTATGAGTTTGTGTGTTGTTGAACAACAAAGAGGAAGAGAGAAGGGTGGAAGAGAGAGAGAGAAAGAGAAGGCAAAGGGCAAGAGGGGGGCCGTCCAAGATAAATAAAAAAAATTAAACCGGCTTTTACGTTTTTAAGACGATGAGGACCATAAGAGGCAACGCTGTGGGCTCAACCCATGTTTCGTTGGTGATCCACTTTCACCGGGCAGGTTCACCGTGTCAACTTTTTTCTATTTTTTTTTTCACAGCCAATCATTTTACTTCATCTTTAAAGCGTTGAAGCCGTGCTTTGGCAACTTGGTCCGACACGGGCATGTAATACAAAGCAGGCGTGGCCTTGGTCTTTCGGAAGAGCGCGTCCTGCTTGCTTGGTGTTGCCGTCGCCTGGACTCGGATCGTCTTTCTTTCTACTACGGGAGCAGCGGCCGCTAACGAATATAGATAAAATTATATTATATATATATATAAATGTTGTGTGTATGTGTGTATGTGTGACTTGAAGAGTGCGTTTCTTACCTTGCTGCAATTGTCTTGTGATTTGACCCATGCCAGAGAATCGAGGACGTTGCGTGGATGCTTGGCTGGTAGCAGCCTGAGCAGCGGGTGCGTCACCACCGCAGACTTGCTTGAGAGCGGATTCCCAGTCGAATTTGATATGTTTTGCAGCAGCGGCCTGTTCCTGTTCAATCATGCTTTCGACCTGGTCCGCTGTCATACCCCGCACCGCAATGTTCCGACCTGTGTCCGTTGGGAACTTTGTACCATCCATCGCTCGATACGCCGCAACCGCTTGGTCATTGTTTTCGTACTGCAATAACAGGAGCATACAATGAGCAGGATGGAACAGCGATAGACACACTCGACTTACAATCACATAGGCGTGCGTCTTGATTGCATCCAAAAAGAACCGCTTTACTGTGCCATGCTGCGATACAAATTCTTGCACGCGGCGTGTAATCAGTGGACGAACCAGGTTGGTTATGATGATCGCATTGGAAGTGGGAACCTATTCACTGGATCAGCCTGGAGCCGAGTATTGTATCGTGCTGCTTACGATGCTCTGCTCTTTTGTATCGTCTTCGCTGCGATGTCGTTTCTCAATCGAGTCTACGAAAAGTACTGCATGAGCTAGCGAATATAAATCAAGCACCATGATGCATACCTTCCTCCGTTACTGACGCCTTTCGTTTGCTACCACGTTCTTCATCGACGGTCATCGTTTCTTCTGTTTCGGGTGCGTTTTGCTCGGTGACTGATCCCTTTCTGGATTCTTCGAACGATGCAGGAAGCACCTGTTCCTCTTCAGGTCTCGGTGCTTCGACGTTATGCTGTTCTTCTTTTGTGGTATCAGGAGTAATTGTGCGTTCGCTGTTGCCTGTTGATGATGATGGCTGCGTAGCGACGTTTTGTCGTGGAGCTTGTTGGGATGTGTCTGCTTCAGTGGATGGCTCAGGTGTTGGTTCTGCTGCTGCAGGTACGTCTTCCTTGGCACGTGTGTCTTGGTCCTTGGTTTCCTCCTCCGTAGAAGGCTGGTTCGTGGCGGGGGCATGTGCCTCTTGCACCTCTGGACCGCTTTTCTCTTCCTGCTGCGGTGCCCCCGAATTGCTGGCGTTCTCTTCATCAATGGCTTGCTGCAGACGCGCCACAAGCTCATTCTTCTTGCCCTTCACCGGAAGATCCCGTTTCGTGAGTTCTTCCTTGAGATCGACGACGCGCAATTTGTTGAGATCGGTGGGAAGCGCCATTCTTGGGTAGACACACAGAAAAGGAAAAAGACAGTGAAATTGACGGGTGCGCGCCCACAACTAATTTTCGCGCAATCCCAATTTTTGGAAAACAAAAAAGACCTACGGTCCAGTAGGCGAGAGTGCATTATTATATTTCTACATACTCATTGTATACGCACAAAGAAAAGAAAAGAATATGAGGTCTATGTTTCTACTGAGGAGGGGCGGGACGCATGGCAGGGAATGCGAGTACTTCGCGGATATGAGTTGCACCTGTCAAGAGCTGGACGACACGGTCGATGCCCATACCCCACCCCGCTGTCGGCGGCAACCCGTACTCTAGAGCCTCGCAGAACGCTATGTCCGGAATCGGTGCCTCCAGGTCACCTTGCTGTCGCTCGCGCATCTGCTGCTCAAATCGTGCACGTTGTTCTTCTGGGTTATTCAGCTCTTCATACGCATTGACAATCTCCTTGCCACCCGCAAACAGTTCAAAACGTGCTGCCACCTCACGGCCCTGAATTCATGTGAGCCCTGCGATGATACTCAACTCGCCCTATATTGATGTGCGTACCTTTTCATCTAGACCGGATTTTGCCAGTGGACTCAGCGCTACAGGGGGATTGTAAAGGAAGGTAGGCTGGATACAGTGTGGCTCAATGTAGTGTGAGATCAGTTTATCCAGGACACGTGGTATTGTCAGCGGGCCGCTCAGACCAACGCGCTTTTCGCGGCAAACGTCAACCAAGCTTTGCGTGGCATCTAGAGACATCACGTGAGAGGGTTGCATCGACGACCGATTCTCTTCTTACTTTCTTCAGGCAGGCGCAATATCTTCTCAAGCGGTATGCCGAGCTCGCTTTCAAGATAGTCCATCACATTGATACGCGCAAAGGGCTGATCGAAGCGGACCTCGTCGCCTGTTCTGCAAGTGACCGACATCGTGTCAAGTACGCTCGAGACCATGCCTGTTCGGAGCAGCAGCATAAGAAAAAAAAAGTAAAGGGAATGAAGCAGAGACAGCTTGGTTTGCTTTTTCAAATTTACCTTGAAGCATGGCTTCGGTATCGGACATCAGAGACTCGAGATTACCGTAGGCTTGATAGAACTCACAGGTCGTGAATTCAGGGTTGTGATCGGCATCGATGCCCTCGTTTCGAAACTGCTTGCCAATTTCATAAACCCGGTCTAGACCACCCACCACGAGCTGCTTCAGGTAGAGTTCCGGCGCAATACGGAGCTGCATATCCATATCGAGTGCATTGGCGCGCGTCAAGAACGGCCTTGCGTTGGCGCCGCCTGCGTTGGTAGAAAGGACAGGTGTCTCAACCTCGAGGAAGCCCCGGTCTTCCAAGAAACGGCGGATGTACTGTATTATCTTGAAATAGAGGATAAAGTAAGGTCATCATTAACTAGAGAAGGTTCCATTCGACTTACTTTGGCGCGTGTGCGCAAGATGTGAGTGGGTTCTGGATTGACCAGCATATCCAGGTGACGATGACGGAACCGTTTCTGGGGGTCCTTGAGACCGGAGCGCGACGGGATATCGTGCAAGCAGGGCGTAAGGACTTGCATCTCGCGCGTAGGAAACACGCTCACTTGACCATGCTTCGTTTTGCCCACAACGCCCGTGAAAGCTATTGTACTGGTGTCAGTCCAACTACTTTTTGTTGTCACTCTGTCACTAACAAGCAATATCGCCCCGTTTCAATCTTCGATTGGCCTCGGCAAAGCTATCCTTGTCCTCGAACAGGCTTCGAGAGGCAACGACCTGGACGACCTGACCATTCTGGACGATATCATAGAAGAAGAGCTTTGAGCTCGACTCGCGGATGGTCAGGATACGACCTGTCAATGTCACAATCTCGGCACTCTTTTGGCCTTTGTCGAGGGATGGACCGTGAGCAAGGACGTTGTCTACGGAGACCCAGGAGCCGTGTCGTTGGGGGTCAAGTGCAAAGCGGGGGTATCGTGTGGACGCGCCGGAAGTGGTTGCTGTTCATTGTGACAGCCGTTGAGCAAAGTGTCAGACTATCCTAGCGCAATCGACGTACATTGAGCACAATGCGGCACATAACGAATGGCACGAGCTGGTAGGCGAAGACGTGTGGGGGCGCCTTGGGTGAGGACACCTCTTGCGGCCTGCTGCAGTGCCTTATTGAACATGGTTAAAAGAGTGGCTGAGCATTCCTATCTGCATATGAATGCGTCTCTTATTTATTTGAAGCTACAAAGGCCATTGCGGCTCGCCTATTTTATTCTATTTTCAGGTAATTCCTGTCCTACTACTTGGCACACTTCTATTGTAGCTTGCAAATATTGATCGCTCAGTAAGGAGGAGAGGCGAGGAGAGGCGAGGAGAGAGGAGGAGAGGGTGGGGGAGGTGTGATGAGGCATCATATTTATTTATATGATGCGTTTATATGATGGGAAACAGGGACGACACAGTCAACATACACTTTGTAGGACGGAATAGGTCAACTCCCTCCTACGCTGCCCTGTTTGGAGCACAAGTTCTACTTTTAGCTCGATCGTATATTTAGAATGAATGCGGATACAATAATGAATGTGAATTAGGTGATAAAGTTATGCAGTAATGTAAAGTGCGACGAAAGCCAAGAATGCCGTAAATAGCATGACCGGATGTGAAGTGTGTTCAGCAGCAGCCGCAGCGGTGTAACTCGCTGCCAATGTACCAGTTCTACTACTGCTGGCGCTGCCGCTTGCACTGGAGGATGATATCGAAGAGGAAGCGACAGCGCTCGTTGGAATAGCAGCTAACGACACACTGGACGCGCTCGCCGGGACCGCTGTTGCATAGCAGTAATGATCATAACCATCGACACACAGCACAGCACTGTCGTTACAGAGGCACGATTGTGTCGAGTTGAATTCTGAATTGCAAGGTTCGGGAATGGCCGGGCAGTTGCTCGTCGAGTTGAGGGTTTCAGAGCCCCAGCAGAACTGGCCGGCGTCGTTATGGCAGACCGTCACTACTGAGTTGCACCGGCAGACCGCGGGCGATTGAATGTTGGCACAGGCAGAAGGAACAGCGCACGTCGTACCCGGTAACGTATCGTATGGCAGCGGGTAGTCGCGTTTCCATACGGTGGATCCACCTGCTGCCAGGGTCACGGCAATAGATAGAACGACAAGAAAAGTGGGCGCCTGAAGCGCACAGAGCATGGTCCCAAGGAAAAGAAGAGAAGAAGTTCAAGCACGGAGGAAAAGGAGAAAGAAACGGATAGAAAAGAAAGAAATATATGAAGAGATGAGATTGGACAAAAATAGCGAAGGCTCAAAGAAGTTCTTCTCTTAAAAAGCCCGACTACGGTTGATATTTCTAGGCAACAGCGCGTTTTTGGCCACCATGCGCGGGAGCCTGCAATGCAAGCAGCTGCCCAAGTAAAAAAAGATCATGCGGACCCACAGCAGATTTTGTACCACAAAATTGGGTGAGGCAAAGGGCCCTGTCGTACACTACCATTGACGGCGGCCTGCATGGGGCCGTACACATAATGTCCACCGCCAAATTCGTGCAACCTCACCCAAACCACCGACGAGTCCATTGTCTTTTGCCTGTATCCCCGGTGGCTGTCTCTTCCTCTTCTCTTTTCCTTCTTCCTATTTATCCTTGTCGTCCTCCATTCCAACCCACTTATATTCTCTATGACGCATCTTAGGTAAACACAAGAAACACAAATACATTATACCAAGAGCGTCTTCTTCTAACTGTAATACCAGCGATTTTTCTTATCTACGTAAAAACGATGCCAGATTGTCTTTCGCCTTCGTCTAACCAAAATTTCAGAGCGCTGCGTTCTCGAAGTTTATATTTCAGCTTATCTCCTCTACACGATATGGCAAAACGATCGCTTTCGATGCCTCAAGCCGTCGAAGGTTATCAATGGAGAGCTCAAATCCATAATTACATATTTAATGATATTGATGATGGCCACACAAACAACATGGGGTAGGATGTCCGAAGATACTGCAGCAGTCCTGAATCTTTGATCTCGCACTGTAATTTTATTGATCACCCTTCGGATAATAGATGTAACGTCAACGTGGATCAAGTACAGCGAAGGTTTTCTCGAAATCCCTACCACAGGGCAGATCATTACCAAACCCTTTGCTTACTGGAAACCGGAGCATCAGCGTTTTATTCAGGTGTGTGTAAAGGCTGACTGACAAATAAAAAAAACCGTGCATATGATTCCAAGACATAACCAATCATTTCTCATTTCTTGTACCTTTTTCACAGCCCATTGATTACATCGAATGCGTTACATTTGCCATGCAGACCGGTGTCTTCTTCCTGCTGCAATGCTTCTGGAACTACCTGTCCAACACCGTCGTCAAAAAGTCTTTTATGGGCTCGTGGGAGTTCAAATTTTACATCATTTGGTACGTACGACGTGGATATGCGAGGTCATCGTCTTCAATGCCAGCCACGAGGGACAGCCTAAAACTCAGTGCATGTCACTTTTTCTTTCTTTCAGGGCGCTGGGAAGTGCAGCCATGTTCCCTGTTTTGCAGTGGCGGTGGAGCAACGATGAACTCTTGAGCGAGGTGGTACCCCAGCTGGCATATTCCATTGAAGGTGCGTTATACCATTGGTGTTTTTTTGCAAGCAATGTTGTGACACCGTGACACACACACACACTACATAGTCCTCATCACGGCCGCGTTGGGCATCCGCTCTCATTTCCGCTTTTCACGTCTTATCCGCGCCGCTGAGCAGGCCTTTATCAAAAAACCCGCGAGCGGCAACACAGATGCAAGCCAGGGTCAGAGCCGTGTCTCGATTGTTGTGCGCTTGCGCTATTTCCGCTCCATGAATGCCATGCTTGTGATCGTACTCGGTATCTATGGTACCTCGCTCCTCATCCTCTGTGCAGACGGCTTGACGACCTCCATGGCCATCAACAGCAAGAAAATTTCACTGGATATCCTAATTGCGACAGCCAACATGTCCGTCGTCTTTCTCTGGCTGTTGTTCGTAAGTGGCAGGCGCATTCACGTGTAAGGGGGCGGGGGAAGCTCATCCTTGTATTTGTTTACCATTCTTTGCAGATCTCTATTTTCCACCCTCGACGCCACCAAGTTCAGCAGGAGCAAGAAAAGGACGAAGAGCAGAAGCAGAAGCAGGAGCCCGAGCCCACGCCCAAGCCCAAGACCCGAAACAACATACGCGCAGGTCGGCTGAGTGCGCGTATGAGCAAGCTGTTTGTGATGAATGAATCGACAAAGCGGTACAACGAGAGCCCTTCTTCTGGATGGCCAGAACAGCAAGCGCCCGCGTCTCCTCCGACAGTACCTGATTTGCCCGCAGATGTCCCATCCAACTTTAAGCGCGACCGTGGCCAGACGCCTGTCACCTGGTCGCAACAAGAGGAAGCGAACTATCGATACTATTACAGCAGCCCGCCCACCTCACCAGGTCTATCTGCTCCCCGACCCTCTGCTGGCATGGGCAGCGTGAGAAGCAACACGCGATCCCCTACCCTCCACAGTGAAATCATCGATACCAATTCTTATGCCACCTACAAACCCGAATACCACGAGGCCTACTCTCCAAAACTGAGCCACCAGGAGCCCGTGACAGATTCCACGGGTTGGCTTCGGCAGTCGCCTGAGAGACGCGCTGTATCTGAAGACAATAATAATGGTAACAATTAGCATTGGCAAGTGGTTACGATGGTAACCCTTCTCAATGACATTGCTGTCTTTTTCTTTTGCATTATTTGTATATCTACCTACACATACTCGTTTAGCATAATAGTTTAGTGTATTCGTTCTAGCCCTAAAATGGATCAATAGAAACATCGAAGAAACAGAAGAAATATGAGTGAAGGCGTTTATGTTATAGTTTATATTCGAGCGCCCAGAATTGAGTTGCTACCCCAATATGAGTTTCGTCACACAAACTACTTTTTTTTTTTTTTTCGTTTAACTGGTATATGATTTTCACCCCTCAATTTCCTTTCTCTCTTTTCTCTCTTTTTCATTTTCCTTTCTTCTTTTCATTTCCTTGCCAACCATGACAGAAGGACGGAAGCCTGCCTCAGGGAAGCCTCAGCGTGATTGGCCTAAACTCAAACTCGTGACCCCGCGAGTGGCAAAGGCTCAGCAGCAAGCAAAGCAACCAGAAGACTCGGCGCAAACGGGATCGACGCCGACTGACAGAGACAACCAGCTTCTCCAGATGAAAGAAAACGCACGAAATACGAAGCAACATTCACGGGGCCCGTCCACATCGTCTTCTGCAGCTGCACTGTCTGCCAAGACATCCGCCACAACACGGACCCGTTTTCGGTTTGCACCCATGTTGTTCAACAAAAAGCCCACCCAAAATACCAGTACACGTTCCATGCCGCCCTCAGACACGCAGTCATCGTCAGATACGGACAGACTCAAGATCTTTGTGGGCACCTGGAACATGTATGGACGGCTCTTACCTGTCGATTTGGCCATGTTCTTGACCGACCGCAAAAAAAAGGAAACGTGCCGCGAGCCGTTTTTGGATGCCTCTGCCACGCATCCTTACCATCTTTTGGCGATTGGCACGCAAGAGTGCGAGCGCGACATCTCCGAGTCCCTCTTTTTTCCTTCCAAGGAAGTCTGGGAGAAACGCCTTTCGGAGCATCTGGGCCCATCCTATGAATTGCTCAAGACAGAGACCTTGGCTGCCCTGCATCTCGCCGTCTTCGTCTGGAAGCCCGTAAGTCACTACGTTCGTGGCGTGCACAGTACACGCATTAGCACTGGCTTTGCCAACATTATCGGGTAAGCCAACAAGTCATTCATTTATCGATTTATTTTGACTTTTGACTTTTCCTTTTCCCGTCAAAAAAAAAAAAAATAGAAACAAGGGCGCTGTGGCAGTTTCGGTCATGTTCGGCTCTCGGTCACTTCTTTTCATCAATTGTCATCTCACAGGTAAGCAAAATGGAAAAGGCAATGGGAAAGTGATAGCACGTGTTATAAAAAAGAAAGGATATCTAACGTCGGCAACTGAACTCACCATGCAGCACATCAAACGCGATTGGAGGAACGCAATGCAAACGTCCATCGTATCCTGCACGAGCTGGACATTGACGACTTTTCGGGGAAACGTAGAGAACATATCAGTCGTTCTAAAACGATTAAAAAGTCTCTTCTTCGCTTCAGCTCCGTTCGGGGGCCTCGCCGACACAAGACCGACAGCGACGGAAATCGGGTCACTTCCAAAAAAGCAGCAGTTCCCAAAAAGGTAGACACTCCCGAAAAGGCAAAGGGCGATCTCCAAGGTATCACGACAGCATTCATATTTTATGCTTTTCTCCGGGTCATGCTTATACCCCCTTCATAGAGGATACCGAAAGTGTCCTGACACGCTTTCATCATACATTTATGTTTGGCGATACGAATTACCGGATCAATGCCGACCGAGCCATGGTTATCGATACTGTCAAGCGTGGCGATTACAAGGTACGTAATACTTTGCTGGCGCGGCTAAAAAAGGGAAAACTGCATCAAACTGATCGCTTTCCGCATTTCCCGCACATATACCTTTATCCAGTCCTTGTTGCAATATGACCAATTGACAAATGTCAGACAAGATTCAAGCTGCCCACTCTCGCTTTTCCAGGAGCATCCGATTGACTTCCCGCCCACTTACAAACTTGACACCATGTCCTACCCTTCCCATGTATCCACATCAGGAAGCAGCGTGAGCAGCGACACGAGCAGCGATACGAGCGCGGACGCAAGTGGATCTCCAGCACTATTTGATTGGTTCTCATCGTCAGGCTCCTCCCACCGGTCGACCGCTCGTACGACGCCTTCGAGCACACGCGTCTCAGCATCAGGTGACAAGGCGGCACCACCCCTCCCTCCTTTGCCTGGTACATCCAATAACGCTACAGCTACAGCGAGCGGCAGTGCTGCTACTACTGTGGACATTGCTGCTGCTCAAGCAGCGCAAGCTGAGGTCGATCAACGGAACCCCAACACACCCAAATCGGTACCGTCCACGCCGACCACGACAAAGTCACGCCACAAGAAGCAGCGCTCCATGTCAGAGCCGGTTGCGATCAAGCACACCATGCTCTATCCAGACGAGCAGAATCCTCGCAAGCTGCTCAATGTAGCTGATCTGCAATATGACTCCAGCCCGAAGCAGCGCATCCCTAGCTGGACCGATCGCATACTGTGGCACGACCGGCCTGCGTTGTGCGATAATGCAACCAAGGTATCTGTCACGCGGACCAACAGCACCAGCAGCTGGTGGAGACGCAGCTCGGCCAATACGGCATCAGCTTCGACCGCAAGCGAGGCGCAAAAGACGGTGTGCTGGTACTACCATGCCGTGCTGTACCAGGCCCTGGCGGGCGTTAGCGATCATATGCCGGTCGTGGGGATCTATGGTGTTCCATTTGACGAGTGGCTCGATCCTGTCGAAGGCAACCCGCAGCAGAAAAGCAATACCCGCAGCTCATCGTGGTGGCAAGAATTGATTCGTGTTTGAAAGAAAGGAAAAGCAATCATAATTTATACCAGAGCCAAAGCTATACACAATAAAATACCCCGTCCATTCATATCGCACATACTTTGATATGTTTGTTCATTGTTCTTTTCCTTGGGGATTGAGGTGATGCAGAATAGTGCTATGTTTACAATGAGACTTGAGGTTGCGGTAAGGGGTTTTCTTTTGTCTGTGGATGCGTATTTTATGCTTCTGTTGTCGGTTTCGCGCTGTCACCGCCAGATCTACTTGCCCCTGCTAATTCGCTGCCAAGTGAATTGTCGAATTTGTCGTCAGTCGGGTCTGGCTGGTAATTGGAATCATCTTCGGGATCGATGGACATATCATCTGTTTCGTCGCCTGGTGTCTCCAGAGGCACGTTTTGTGGCGCTTGTGATACATCCTTGCTGTCCCCGATCGCAGTTGAGTTATTACTTCGGTCGAGGAAGAGAGTACTCCATGGATAGTGCGGTAAGCGTAACATGTTTTGCTTCATCATCAGCTCGTAGTCATGGTCCGGATTCAAGGCGTCTATCCGATCCCACAGCTGTTCAAATTCGGCTTCTGGCTTCTCATCGACAGGACGGATCCAGATCTCTTCTCGGAACCGTTTGTGCTATCCGGGGGGGTTAACAACGGAAATCACACAAGACGAAATAAGTAGACGTACTCGTTCGCGATCTTCTTCCATGCGTCGCAAAATATCATCTTTGCTGAAGCCACTTGCATCGTCATCGCGTGGGCGTTTATGGGGTCTATGAATACATAGTAGTATAAGCGTGTTTTCTTTCCTTCGCATGTGATATCCCATATATCCCATATATCCCATACCGTGTCCGTGATTCCTTTTCGAGGAGGGGCTTCTCGGCTGTGTCCAGCTCCGTTGGGTTGAAGTATTCTCGCCTTCGCCAGTTGTTGAGGATCTAGAAGAATGAGCGGTATAATGGTGTGAATGATGAGGCGATTGTCATAAGAGGTGTTGTTTACCTTGCGTGTGTTGGCAATGTTGACCAGACCTTTTGGGTCGTCTGGTACCACGGCAGCGAGTATGCGTGAGAGGTCGCGTCGTGTCAGGTCGTTGTAACCGGAATAGTGTACTTTTTGGCTGGCGGCAAATATAGCGTCCAGCACGTAGATGATGTTTAGCCGCGCATTAATAGACGCCTGTTGATGACGATGACACAATAACATATAATAAATAATAAAAATAACGATATGTGAGTATACGTGGATCATCTACAATTTATGCCCTTCTCTCCATATAGAATAGAATGATAGAAATAGTGTTTTTGGTCGTGTTTTATGTATTAATAAATGCAAGAGCCGCGATCGACTATGAGTTTCGTGCAAGACAGAAGGACATGCACAAAAGACAGACAAGGACGATGCATGTCTGCTTGTTTTGCTTGCAATGTCGTTGTCCTTGCCAGGCTTGCAAAAGGAAAGAGGAAAAAGGAAAGAAGGAAGACCGAGAAACAGAGACAGAATTGCCAAGCGTGTAATTACCTGTTCTAATTCCTCCAGTAAACAGCTGTAGAGATCTTCGGAAAGTTGTCGATGCCGTACAGCGTAAGTGGCCACTTTATGAATCGACTGCTGCGATGCATTGAGTTTCTCGAGGAGTGACAGAAAGGTAAGACGGCATTCGAATGGATCCGAGTCGGTCATTAGGAAGTAGTTATTATTATTTAAAATGTTGTCGTTGTTCTGGTATGGGTGTGCGTGCAGGAAGAGGAAGAAACGGATATGAAGCGAAAAAAGAAAAGTTGAGCGCGTATTTTCGGACTTGACTTGGACTTGGACTTGGACTTGCCCTGTTTCCTTCTTCCAATGTCACAGACCCATTCGGCGGTTGAAGTCTACAACTTGCTTGCCACATGCTGCCAAGACGCGTATGATTTCGATGTGGCCAGGTTCCAGGAGGAGTTCTGCTGGAGAATCTGGCTGTGGCTCTACACGGAGGACTACGAGAGCCTCCTCTTTCTTGAATGGCAGCTCCAAGACTGTCCTCTTCAGGACTCACTTGACATTGAAGACGCACTGAGTCGCACTGAAATTAACGAAACGTATCGCAGCCTTCTTTTATGGGTGTCGGACGCCTTTCTGTATCTCACCCGCATCGAAGAAGTCCTTGGCGACGACGCCCTCTTTGACGCCTTTATGAATACCGCGGGTCTGCATGCACGCGACTTGTCCCACGACAAATCCACGGCTGCCATCCATGAATTCATGCAGACAGAAAACCTCTCTGACGAAATCAAAGCAGATGTCGATGCTATTCTGCACGATAAGCGAGAGGCATCCTGTAAGTTCTTTTGTATCTGCATCTGCAATAATCTTGACGGTCTAGATAGTCTTTCGAGACAATCCCTTGTATGTGGAGATCAGAGAATTGATCAACGACGAAGACATCTTTGACAAGGTCAGGACCGTCATCTACGACTACCATCGTCTACCCCTTAAAACTTGGCCAGAGATCCTTCTGGATATCTACGGTCACATTCGCGAAGGCAAACAGGACGTCTGGGATGATTTGGTCGCTTTGTTGAATCGATTACAGAACGAAAGAAGTAACTACATGCGCAGAAAAGACCTTCCAGGTATTGACATTCCATCCGACCTTTTTTTTTTTTCCTGTTTCCGTTCAGCTCGTAGGTTCCGCTCCATTGACGAGTTTTACCGCCATGTACTCAACTTGGCAAATCCATACATCCTCGCAACTTCCACCACAGCTACAAAGACCGTAAAGCCAAAGAGCAAGCTGATCTTTGAAATGTAAATAGATAATCACACCTTAGCGTTTTTAATTATGTCATAATGTAGTGAAAGTTGTCGGGAGGAGGGTGATAGAGCTGGGGAATGAGTCGAATCAGAGAGTATATGCCAGTGATGCAGAAAAGAAAGGTAATTATCTAAGAGCTATTCTCGGAGGGTAAAAGGTAAACGATGCCGTAACTGGCTCCTGCAGCCAAAGCGCCGATCAGCAGGGTCTGGATGGCACCTTTGACCGCACCCTTGGGATTTATCAATCGGCTCTTGATGTAACCAAAGACAAGTAGCGTCAGAGACGTTACTGCTACGGAGACATACAATGCCAGAAGGGCATCGTCCATGAATACTGTATGGAAAAAGATATAGAGTTATGATAAAGTTTTCAATGGATACCCAAGAGCTGTTTACCATAAGGCAGAAGAGGAATCAGGCCGCCGACAAAGTAGGAGAGACCAATCGTAAGTGCAGAAATCTGTAAAATGCCGACAAAAATGAGTGAGCCTCATTTGCCTCGGATATGTTTCCCTGTTCTGTTTCCTTACCCAGCTTCGTCGAGGATCAGGGCACTCGAGGTTCAGCTCAAACTTCATCATGAAATCGACAAACTTCTCTGGGTCGCTCTTGAGTTGATCAATCAAAGGCTGGAGGGCCTGACGGTCCAAGCCGTAAGGCTCTAAAATCTCGACGATTTCGTCCTCTTCGTCCTGAGGGCACTCCTCGACCTCACGCTCTTCGCGCATACGTTCCGTCTTGTAATGCTCAATCTCAGAACGTGCGGCCAAATATCCTCCCAAACCCATCGAAATCGCACCACTACAAATGGAACATTAGCCTCGAGACACGTGCTTGGAGAGTTTATGAAGGTCACCTGACAAGTTCTAAGCAGCAAAGATGGAGGTCAGTTTGCCATCCTGACAACAAACACCTTTTCTTTTCTTCATACCTGCAGCACCACCATACACGACGATCTTGCTAATACCCAGTGAGGACAGACCCGCAGCCAAAGCGAAAGGCACAGTCAGACCATCTATTCCACCGTGTCAATACTTTGTGCAAAACTGCCTTAGACGTGCGTGTATGTTTTCTTCTTACCGGACAAGCCAATGATGATATCGCGCACAACCTCGGCAGACTCGAAATGTTCTTCGGTGTGCTCAACGGGTCTGTACTCAATGGAGGGTCGGCGACGCAGGCGATCGAGGAATGAAGGCATTATGAATTTTTCTTTTACTTTCGGAAAGGAAACGCAAGTAAAAAGGAAAGAAGGCCGAGATACCGCGATCGCGTGGCCGTGCGCTTGCCTATTTTCATGCGTGGCTTGTAAAGAATTGGAAGCTTTATACCATATTGGGTTTATATACCTGCATACAAACTCACCTCGGACGCGGAAATGATTTCGGCTGTTGAATGACTAATGGGTTCCTCCTTCGGCCGTGGCCTTTTTAAAGGATGCTAGGCCATACATAGTTTTTAAAGAGACTGAGCTACCTACGAAAGAAGGCACATAGCATGTCCGTACGGTCGCTACATCTGTCTGGCAGTCCCATGGTTTACTCCACCTATACTACGTACATAGTATGAAGCGCCATAACCACGAAACTTATAACTCTTTTGCATCTTGTAGCAGAGTACCGTGTCCTACTATAAAAGAAAACTGGTGTCGGATCTTTCTAATGACAGACGCCTGTTCTTTCTCACCCTGGCACGATTCGGGACACGATTGGATACTGGACAACAATCTTCTTGAGTACAGTAATATGGTGTTTTCATAGGACAACTTTGAAAAAGCTATACATCTATCCACATAATACGTCTTTACAATGCTATCTATGTGTGTGCTTTAAAATCAAAGTAGTTCCAACTGGTGAGTATTTCGATCATGAAACGGTGTAGCAAAAACTGATGTGTAACCCGAGATGCGTCCCTGGCAACCTGTGATGTTTGCTGCTGCTATTATCACAAATAAATCAAGGTTGTCACGAGATTCCACGGTCGCAAACTTGTGATGCCGTTGCCAGGTTATGTAGGAATCAAGGGTCTTTGCCAGTCAGAACGATCGTTGCTTTTATAGGGTTTACATAGATAAGAATAGCTACTGAGATTAAGAATATATTCTCTCGTCGTGGTCAAAAATACGCGTAATACGATTAGACCCAGATGCGGTCATCGTCCGTCGGGCAATAAATCTAAAACGTTTGGCAATTTGCACGAAAGGTAAGTCCAACAATGTTAGTCATTTTCGTCATATGTCAGGCAAATCATCGACTAAATTACCTTGACATCCTCTTTGTACGTGAAAACTGACGGCTTGCTCTCAGGTTTGATGAACAAATTTTTCCAGAGCTCCTTTGGAAGAGATATGAGCAGTGAGTTATCAGTAGGAGAAATATTATATTTGTGTACGGCGTTTTGAATATTACCTTGGCGATGTAAGCGTGAGCTTTGTCGTTAGGATGGAAGCAGTCAACGTTGCTAAACCAGTTACATGTCTGTTAGTCACCAGGTTGTTTTCAGTGATGGTCCTCATTGTTACCTCAGCAATTCAACAGGGAAGGAGCTAATATCAATATTGGCTGGCTGGTAGGCAACCGCGAATGTCTCGCTTTGCTGGGTCTTGAATTTCTGGTAGAGCGCTTCCAGCTTCGTATTGTAGCCTTTATAGGAACAAAGAGTTAAACGATGGTTGCAGGACTCTAGGGTGTTCAGTTTCACTTACTGTCAGTCAAAGTATTCATCTTTTTGAGAGCATCTTCACCCTCAAGAAAGCAAGAGCATTCCACCCGGTTGAGCTGAAGATTGCTTTGATTGAAGAGGGCATGGCAGTAAGGCTTGTTGATCGTCAAGTAGTACACCTGGGAGACTTTGAAAGCACCGGCTAGATGTGTACATAAAGCGTGAGTGCACGTGACATAATTTAGGCGATGTGTACCTAGATTGACAATTGTTCGTGGAATTTCTCCTTTAATACGATTCAAGGCTGCTTCCACATAGCCACTGTACTTGTCTGCTGTTACTTCATTCGCCCATGGTGACAGGCATGATGCGCACTGATCATTACCTATGCACATTAGGCGTCACTGACATCCATCTTCTTCGCAGAATATAAAGGGAGCTTACTGCCTATTTGAATGGTGATCATCTTCCAATCATTTTCAAAGTCGAGCCCTGGCGTGTTCTTCATCTCTGGTTTGCGATCATCGATGTGAGCATGTATATGTATACCAATTCAGTGTGCAGATACTCACGTTCAACCATGAAGTCAAGCTCAGCATCCAAATTCTGAGCAATAGCACCACTCAAAGCAGCATTCAGTTTATCCTTCTGGGGAAATCCTTAAAAAAAAGCTCAAGTCAGCATCAGTGTATCAATATCTATCAAGTGATAAAGAGAACAAAGAAAGATTACTCACGGAAAAAGTCGAAGCAAAGCTTCCCTAATATCCATTCGAGAAAAAACTGTTAGATTAAATGTCGGTAATAACATATTTTGTCAGTATATTACCGTTACAGATCTCGGCAATGTGACTACTGACGGATGCTCCCAGCAGACTGGAGTTGTAGTGCTTGATGTAATTGGCAAGCGTGTTTGCGCCCGGGTCGCCGCCGATACCATAACTCTTACCGCGAAACTCCGTAACAGAACTAATGTTCAAAAGGCCCGTGCCATTTGCATCCATGCCTTCCAGGGCAAAGCCTGCCATTATACTGTAGGTATATGAAGTTAATCGTGTGCTTAGGTGTCTTGATATAAGCGAGATAGGCACCTGTCACCCAGAGCACCAACGACCTTGATGTCGTCTGCACGAAGGTCGGTCACATTGGTGGGCCCACTGGGACGCGCCGTCAGTCTAGGACATTCAGAAATGGCGGTAACTTCTTTTGCATAGATATCCTTTGTTATTATGCTTGTCACCACCAAGGTGCCCAACGATATCAGCAAAGAGCTCTTCATTGTGAGAGTACAGCACTGAAAAAATGAACAGTAATGTGCTCATTTTTATAAGCTTCCAAAGTTTTCTCTCAGGAACAGCCCCACACAAAGTACAATCAGAAGCATAAGCTGAATCTGATTTTCTCACACCGTTGCACATACTCACACAATTACTCACCGAACGAAGCATAGAAGTCGACAACGATAGCAGATTCACCTTCACTTTATATTCTACTTAGCATGGCCGATATAATCGAGGAGTGCTATGAAGGCATCAACTAGTAAGATGATAGTACTGTCCACGTATTTAAAAGCTTCAAGAGGGAAGTAGGAAGAGCCTTAAGTCTACTTTTGTGTCAAGTTGTACATTTTAATTTGTGATCCAGCAATACGTTCCGTAGATTGCAACTTCAAATGCAATGTGTAACCTCATACAGAAACCAGGAACTGTTCACTCTACTTGTTTACTTGTTAGTCGCGAATAGATATTGAATATAAATCTTTCCAATTTTACTTCGCAGCTGTATATACAGCAGAATGGCTGTATTTTTTGTTGTGGTCAACCATTGCTCTAAAAACCCGACGTCAGGCTAAGATAGCATGATGATTATATTCTGTGTCACGTAGCGGACAGGGTAGGCATAAAGACTCCATCCCATGCCCCGAAGTCTTGTATACACGATTAGCATTTTCAATAATGAACGGATTGCCGCTTGCTAATGAAAGATTTGAGCGAATTTTATCATGCTATTGATTTCAGTCGAAGGTATTAAGCATTGTTTTACACATAGTAGCAATGAAATACGGTGCAACCGTCCACTTTCTTTTGTTATTCTGACCAAACCAAAAACATTCATTTCGACTTTACACGAGATGAATCGATATTTCTGTACTGAGAAAGTTCCCAGAAAGCATGCTGTGTGTGTGAACAGGTACAAAAAATAAGAGGATTAACGCGGTGTGCTTCAATTTATGTCGCGTTTAATCGAAAAAGTAATAGAAATAATTTGTTTCAAGCAGGTGTCGTCTTCGACAACCTTCTCAATAAGTTTACGAATGATACCAAACATAAGACTGCTGCTATAGAATCGAAACAAAGCTACGAAACCTACACCTAGGACTATGCGTGTATATGCTATCGCATACACCGGATCAATAATCGGCGAGATGAACTACCAACCGAGCATAGGCGGTTTCGCAATGGAGCACTATGTATGCAAATATGCACGACTTTTGGGTGAACTGAATTTAGCAAATAACGAAGCGAGCGTTCTGCTCCTAGCTGTTGCAAAATGAATATACTGTAAATGTCAGAATACTTGCACTATGATTGAGTTTTCCCACAGATAACGAGTGTGTATTGGATAGTTTTAACTCCATCACTATGTGCTGCTCACATAGTATATTCACAGATTTGTGTTGAACTTTTCCTTTGTTTAATATAATTGCTGACCAGTGAAGAGAACTCGTGGCGAGTTTCCCGCTCAAAGAGTACAGCGAAGCCTGTCCTGAAATTGAAGAACCAACTGTTTCTTACGGCGGTGTCCACCACCCCATTTTTTCTGAGAAAACAAGTCAAGGAATATGGATACCTGCTGCGTGTTCTTGTGAGCAAAGCCGGCGTCGAGGAAGACTTTCCAAAGCTCGGCATCATTGGGTCGTATAATCAAACGCTGAATCTCTTCTTCATTTGTGCATAAGGCTCATAATCCAATATATAAAGAAGACCATCGCGCACTATGTCGAGATAATACGCAGACTTTGGGAGGACAGCGATCGAGCACGACAGCGGCGACAAGAAAGGTTTATGTGTCCTCCTTCATTTTCCTTGAGGAGCACGACTGCTATACTGGAGACTCCAGAACCAATTCGTCCCACTGCAGACGGCGAAGACGCAATCGAGTACACTATGTCCGCTGATGTACGGTCAGTTAGAAAAGGCTGCTGAACGAGAGCAGGGTGACATCGACACCTAGTTTTATTTTTAGTCGCTGTTTCATTTAATTGGCTCCAGGAGCAAATAGCTCATTTACATGCAGAGAAGGAGCCTATGACAGTTATATTCGAATGCTACTCACGCTGTTGTGGGTTTGTACTGCTCATGTTGACAGTACGGAAAAGATGGGAAGCAAGAAGTTAATAAATAGCACATGCAAAAGAAGACTATATTGATAAGTGGGCGGGGCGAGGAGGGAGAAACTTGAGCTAGTGTAACGAGACCGGTTTCTTCGCTACCGTGATGCCATAGCTATTCCAGTCTTCGATGGCTTGAGCAGAAAGAACACCAACTAGAAAAGAATTCTAGTTGCCTGAGGTGGTCAGTGATGGAGCTTTCTCTATGTAGTAAGACCTACAGTTAATGTAAGGGGTAAATGATCTCATAGACCCTGACCGAATATGAGCGCGCCAAATTCCTAGTATTATTTTGCCCCTAGACTGCTTTATAAGTTCCACGCCGCATTTTCAGTATTTACGTAACTTTAATTAGGCAGAACCATTTTGTGGTTTCATCTCTGTCGTTTTGATAATGTTACTACAGGAGGGTTTTTTCTTGCACTCATAGATGTTTTACGTAGAAGTCCCGCTTTTTGAGCCACGCTCGGTGAATAGTTTTCTCCATAGTGCAGGATACCGTTTGAGGTAAGAACGCCACTGCAAAACAATGCACCAAAGACCTGAGCGCAACTAGAGGAGCCGGGTCATTGGGTTTATGCTTGGGTTGTGCAGTGTACAGTGTGAATATACTTCTCCATTTCCTACCCAGGTAATTTTGCATCGTGCAAGTCGCTTTGTATCATGCATGAAATAAAAAATAGTAATACTGCATACATGTATTTTTTCTTTTGGTATACAATGGAGGAATCTATCATACACTTTATTTCCGGCTCAATGGGAGAGAGTTTTTGCCTCTGTTGTTGTTTACTCGCTTATTTTTTAATCGCTGCTGTTGCGGAATGAACCAGCGGGCGATTTTGGATGGGGTATTATGAGAAGCAGAGGTGTTACTGCTGGCATCGTCGGCACTGAGTTCATGGAGCTGAGACGAGGAAGTTGTAATAGGAGGGGATGCGTTAGTGTTTGCAGGTGCGGTTTCCATTGGGTTTCGTGTTGAAGGCTGGCGCAAGAGATCGCGTGCGGAGATGTCGTCAATGTGCGGCGTATCCGGCTGCGCAAACATAAAGAGGAGACGGTCGTCTTCGTTATTCCAATGAGGTGAACACAGGCGGTATTCTAGAGGTACAATGACGTCGGGTTTTTCGAGCCATCGGCCACGCTTAATGTATGTTCGGATATAAGGTGCATGGCAGGCTGTGCAAGGTTTGGCAGAAGCGATGAAAGCAGCGAGATGGTGAGGTAAGCGTCGTATCCGATCGTCTGCGTTTCTGTCGCGGAGCAACAGTCGACCGCATGTTTCCAACAGGCTGGGTGGACTGTGGCGAGTGGTATGCTCGACACGGTTGACGAGCGGACAGCGATCGACGGTCAGGCGTCGTAAGTACGGCAGCTGGGCCAGCTCGGCGGGTAAGATGCGCAATGGGTTGTCACTGACGTCGAGAGTCGCGAGCTGCGTGAGATGGACAATGTCGACAGTAAGAGTGAGGAGGTGGTTATGGGAGGCGCGAAGGACATGCAGCTTGGTATCTGAGTTGTGGGGGTGGCAAACAGGGGCAAGGTCTGTGAGGGTATTGTGCGATACATCGAGTTCGGTGAGGCTGGTAAGGCGACTGAGCGCATCGGGAAGCGTGGACAAGGCATTATCGGCCAAAGAAAGGTACTCCAAATTAGAAAGCTCGCCAATGACATCCGGCAGCCGTTCCAATTGGTTGTGGGACCTGAAGAAGGCGGCAAAAAAAATTTAGATGAAAGGTTCAGGTTTTATCTTTTTCTTATCACCCCTCTCTCATTTTAATTTCTCCACCTTAATCAGTAAGAGAAAAGAAAGAGCTGCAGAGATGGGGCACCCCTCCTCTTAATTTACTCGTTGCATTGGGGGTTGACAGACAGAAGAAAGAAATAATGACTTACAGGTCCAAACGCCTCAGCATGGAAAGAAGGCCGATATTTGAGGTCAGACCGACAAGCCGCTGGCCCGACAAAATGATTTCCTGCATGGACTTGTCGGCGGAAAACCGCGCTGCATCCGCAAGTGTAAGCCGTGCAACCGTCAGCTGACCGGGTTCTGGGGCGGGTATCAGCATCCCTGTTGTTATTGTTGTCACAGTGGATGGTACAGCGGCTGATAATGCTGCTGCTTCCGATCGATAGTAGGTGTTGTCGATATAGGCTAGTTCCTGAGCAATGCTGGCGTTGTTATGGCGATGAAGATGGTAATGATAGTAGTGGTAGTCTTTTGCAGGGTCACCGCCGTAGCCAGAGTCAACTCGACCCAGGACGGTGACAGCAGAAGAGGAAGAGGAGGACGAAGAAGAATGAGGACGCGGCGATGGCAAAGGCTTTTCGGCGAGGGCGTACAAATGAGGTTGGAGCAAGACAAGATCGCAGGGAGGAGTGTCCTCTGGTGCCTCTTCTCTTTTGACGGCACGGTGCCCGAGCGTCAGCGGACCGTGGGTTTTGCTCGCTGTCTGGCCCATGATGGGTTGGAAGAAGTGCGATAATGTGAAGTGAGTGCAACAAAAAGGGAGAAAAGGAAAAAGGAAAACAGTGTAAGAGCAAGAAAGAGAGCGAGCGAGAGCGAGAGTGAGTAGGTGAGTGAGTAAGAGAAAGAGTGTGTTCTATTTTGGGGTTGATTTGCTTTGGTTTGCTTTGGTTGCTGTTGTGTGATGAATCACTTTCTGTGCATGTTCCATTTGATTGCAGTTTGATTGTTCCACTGCATATGTCGGTTCTTTTACTTTTCGACCTCTACCAGCCGCTCCTTTTGACTTCAGGAAGCATGTATAATATATATATGTGTATATACCGCATCTTACTTTCCCCCCTCTCTTTTACATGATTTATATGTACACAGCAGATCAACTCTTCTTTACCAATACCAATGGTCCTCTTCCATCTGGTTCGGCTGAATGAAGCCGACCTTAACCCTTTCGGACAACGGCTTCAACTCGACGCGACCCGACCGCGGCAGAGGCCATAGAATATGGGTCACTTTGGCGTTAATCAGTCCCATGGGCACCTAAGTTAAATTCATCCATCCTCTTTTAGCAAAAAAAAAAAAAAAAATAGAGGACATTAAGGGGAATTAGAGTACTTACTGTGCCAAACGAATTACTATCCTTGGAGTGAAAAGCCTCATCCCCTTCCACCCAGCAATGCCCCTTGGGCACTGATACTATTGATCTCCACGTTTAGAATGATATTACAACAGAATTGAAATAAATAATTATACGTGTACCTGCTTCCTTTTCGCGTAATGGCTTCACAGTGTCGCCCTCAAGGGCAATGATACGTTTCGTGATGATACGATTCGGATTGGTCGGCGAGCTGATTGTTAAAATCCCAGGTTAAAAATAGGCAGAACCACCAGGTCTTATTGATTTCGGTATTGTATTATATTGGTTTGGATTGGACTGGTTTGGACTGAATACATACGTTAACGTAACTACTTCGCCTCGTTTGAACTCGTGGTTCATGGCTGACCACTTGTTAAGTAATACGACATCACGTCTCAGCATATTCGAGTCTGGGTTGAATGTGGGCTACAAAAACAAGAATAATGAGTGCAATGCGAATCGCTCGGTATGCGACTCACTTGCATGGAGCGCCCGTCCACGGTGGCATAACTAAAGCCGTGATCGACAAAAAAGACGACAACAGGGAACCATGTCAGGGCCTTGAATGCCGAGACAGCATAAGGGTTGGCCCGTAAACGTGCGAAAATGGGCATGCAAGTGACCGGTGCGTGAAAAAAACAGTATTCATTGGCGCGTCATCCAATCTGTTTGTCTTTAACGCTTTTTCTTCAATCCACCTGGCGCGAGACTCTCGCCTGCTGGTCGTTCAAAAAGCAAGAGCAAATCGACACTGAGAGCGCAAGCTCGCAACTCAGCCTCCAGGTCTCAAGATAAGCCTGACGAGGTGAGGATAAGTGCCTATATTCCTTCATCTCATTTCAAAATCTGTCCTTTTTCTTTTTTTTTTTTTTTGGATCTTGATCGCATCCCAAAGTACATGTACATGTACATGAATCATCCTGTTTTCTGTAGGCCAATAAAGCCCGCGTTGCGTATTCTCAGAAGCAGGCAGCTGTAAGGAATCCATACCATCCTGAAGCAGAAGCACACGGGGTTCAACCTCGGTAAAGCGCAGTGCCAAGTATGAAAGGATCTCACGAGATAGTCCGTTATACCATAGCGAAGCAAACCACATCTCCATGCTAAGAACAAGCAAAAAAGGTCATTCTATCTATGTTACAATGAAATGACTCTGGTTTATTCGTATGATGACTGCCCGCGGTCTCCGTCGTCTTCCTCGTCACCCAGTTCTGACTTGACCCGTTCACCCAGCGTCTCTACGCACGCTGATTTGCGCTCCAAGATGTCCTCGAGCTCATTCAAATAGTCTTCGTAGAGCTGTACAATCTTGTTATGGTCGTCGGCCAGTGTAGCCTTGTTCGCCGTTTCCTCCTGGAAGTCAGCGTGGCTGGAAACCGTCAAAGACAGCTTGGCAATCATCTTCTTCTCCAACCGTGTGCATTCCTCCAACTCTTTGATCTGCGCGCGATGCAGCTTGATGAAATCGCGAATATGCTCCACCGTCGGTTCATGCATCACTCCGTTGAAAGAGGTGCTCCGCGTCGTGGTGGTGGACGTGCTCTGCGTATCCGCCTTTCTAGACGTATCCTCTACCTCGTGCGTCCCCACGGGTGTGGAGGAGAAAGGATCTTCTGTTGCGGAGTGATAGATGTCTTCAGGTGGGCTCGACAGGCGCCGCATGTAGTGATCTTGTTTCTGAGGTGCTTGCATCTCTTGTCGCTGATGCGCTTGAGGTGTCCCCAACGCGTGGTTGCTTGCCTCCATAGGGAAGTCTACCTCAAGCAGGTTCTCGGCTTGATCATTCTCCCAGACGCCCATCTCAGAATAGCCACCGTTGCTCTGCGTTTCATCCTTATTCTCTTCGTCATAGTCTGGACTGTCATCGTGATAAAAGGGTGCCACTTGGCCTGCTTGCAGTCGTGGGTCTGACTCGCCTTTGAGCTCCTTGACTCTATAAAGTCGCACATATTGGCTCCTCTTCCACTTTATGTATGCAAATCACATTCACGTACCTGTCCGCATAGCGCAGCGTGTTTAATGTGTGTTCGCTATTCGAGTTATTGGGCGAGATTGTTGCAATCATGCATGTTCTAGAATTGCCCACAAACGAGTCGCGCAGTACCTGAATTTTTCAAAATGAGTTCCAGACCCGTCCACACGGAAATCAAGGTCTTTTGTACCTGAGTCAACTTGCTTCCGCGGAAAGGGGTATGTCGCTGGTCTTGATCCAATGCACGGATACATTCTTTCAGGGCAAGTAGACTTTTATTGATCTCGGCGCCTTCCATTCTAATACGGATGTTGAGCTCATGTCCGCCTGAGGCAATTTCTATGCTTACCGAGCTTTCGAATTGGCATCGCCTCTGTCTGCGCCGCGCTCGCTTCCAGCCAGATCAATGAAGCTGAGTTTTCCGTGGATAGTGTTATTTTTCTTTGTCTTGAGCAGTACTTGCAATACAGCATGCGAGCGTGATGAGTTGTTGTTCGCTCCAGTTTTGCCTGTTTTGCGTAAGTCATCGTGACATGCTTAAAGACGCATGTAACGTACCTGTGGATCGTGCTTGGTTTCCGAATTCAAATACTTCCATGAGTCTTTCCACGTCATTGATGGGGAACTCGCGCAGACCAGCGATAACAACATTACTGTGTCCATCGTCGCGCGGAATAAGGCGGTGCCGCTGATTTAAAAGATCGTACAGCTGTCCTTGGTATATCTCGTAAAAGCCAATCCATGCCGACAAGTGCTGGTGTCGCGGCTGGCTCAGCATATCGAATATGTCGTGCGCTGCTCGAACGTAAAGACCGTGATGCACGTCTAGCATGGTGTATGTTTTGCCGGAACCAGTCTGCCCACTGTTATACAAGTTTGTCAGATATTTTAGACAGTCTCATATTGAGTCACTTACTATGCGAAACAGGTTGCCTTGCCTCCAGAAAATATATAGTCGACGAGCGGATATGCGGTTCGACGGTATATCTACGCAACAGACGATATCAGCAAATACGCTCCGTTTTGAAGTTGGGGAGAGAGGAATGCATACGTCGTCATTAGAAATGTTCTCGTCAAATACATCGTCAAAGGTAAATGAGTGCTGGTCAGTGTACCGTGTCAAATCCACTTTTGTCCTAGATAGAAAGTGGTAAGCGGATGTCCATCTGATATAGTTGAATGCTAATGCTTACTTGGGTGCATTGATGAGGATAGTCCGCCGACCTGCTACAGGTGCAATATCACTCTCTCCCGCTCTGAGTTCGCGTTTGCTAAGAGGTCGTTTCCGTACGCAGACGCGGATTCGCTGATTCAAGTCACTGTTGGTTGACATCGCAGTAGGTTGAGGAGGAGGGGGAGGGGGTTGTGGCGCCTTATTTTTGGATCGAAGATACTCCTCGAGGGTTTGGCTTGTATTTTGCGGTGGAGCCATGCTTAGGCGTCTCTTGGGGGGCGTGACGGGCATGCCGTATACATTGAGGTGCTTTCGAGCAGGCGAGACCTTGGCGGGGGTATCCTCGTCGTCGTGCGAGCGCAGAGGACTTCGCAAAGGAGAAACACCGGTCGGCGCAGCGGTAACGATGGCGTTCGTGGTCGACTTCGTAGCGCTGTTCTTGACAGCAGCTTTTTGTGACGAAGGGTCACGGCGTGGAGGTAGGATGGATTGCCGTCTGTCGGCAGTCTTTGTGAGGCGTGTGGGCGAAGGATGTCCAGAAGTAAAACTGTGAGGGCCGATGGTCTTTCGTCGTGCATTCGGCTGCTCGGGAGGTGTGCGGCTGGCGAGCGCAGGTCGTTTACGTAGTGGGGGGGTTATCGCGTTGGTGCTAGTAGTAGTAGCGGTGGTAGTGGTGGTGGTGGCTGAAAGTGGTCGCTTTTCGGACAGAGGCTGCAGCTGGGACTTTACTTCACGAGCCAAGTTCAAGAACTGCTTCTTGTCGTCGATCGAGCGCACTCCCAGTTTCGTAGTGTCTTCTACGGTAAGCTAAGAGGGTTTCATGAGCTATCAGAGGTACAATCGAGGGCATCCTATACCTCGGCCAAGGAATTGAGCGAAGACATGCCCTGAGAAACCAAGCTAATCAGACGCAAGATCACAATCAGTTAGTACAATATGATATAGTCGTGAAGGGAAAAGGTTACCTAGGATAATACTAAACGGAAAACAGGCCTGAGTGAGTCGACAGCGTACGAATCTATTCCCTAGCCATACCTGCTCCAGCTTGTATTTCTTCAGAGCATCGAGGAAGATTGTGCTGCTCATGAGTTTCGCGTGCGCAAAAAGAAACGCGCTTTGCGGTTTTTCAAGTTCTACAATTTGAGTCCGTGCCTGCCAAATGCACGATTCAAATTCAACTTCTATCGAGACAACGGGCCAGTTTCTATATTTCGCTTCTATCAGCTAAAATACATGCCTGTTATTATTATAATGGGGTTTTTTACATGGCTGCATCTTAAGAAAAGGCGTTTTCAATCTATGCTCTGATCTAAATTTACTAATGTTTCCTTGTCCAGGCGAGGCAGACCAAGAGTTATAGAATATCGTCTGCCTTCATATCGACCGTGAAACGCTTTTTGGAACCTTTGATTCATGTAATGCTATACCCATTTGTCTGTTGCATACGTTTCAGCAACGGCGTTTCACACTAGAATCAAGCGACATAAGGCCTGGCTTGTTCAGCCGGAGCACAGCAGACATCAGCCACGCGTGCGCATAAATCAAAATGACGCTATATCCATGGGGGGTATATACGCATATTATAGACATAATCTAGCTGCATATGATACTGCTACATGCGTCGTATATATAGGAAATGTATGAATTTATAGGACAGGCAAAGATATCCATCATGCACTAATAGCATTCCAAAGAGGCCATTTGAAATTCCTCATATCAGCGGCAATTTTTTCTGCATCATTCGCTTTTGCCCTGACCGCTCTCGTTATTGCATGTACCTTTACCTTTCACCATTGCTTCTGTATCTTTATATATTCTTTTGGCTTCGTGTCATCGACGCCGCAGAACGATATGATCCCTTTAACTGGCAAATCGGAGATGCCGTGAGGGCCACTCTGGACGGTGAACAACGCGTGGACGATAAGCCCATCAGTTTGCCGTCATGCAACCGCCCATATGATGTAAATGCATCCTCTGAGAAAAAGCAGAAGGACAGGACACGTATCGTAGTCATATCCCATGATTCTGCCATGGAAACTTTTTTTCACAGCCCCGAACAAGGCGCCCGTGACGCATCGGCCATTCTCGATATCGGCTTCGAGTGGAACCGCCATTTGATTAACAGCGGCCAAAAAATGACAACCGACATCCGTAATGCTGTGGACAGCGTAAGCTCTAGCTATAGAAAGTGAGGGTTTCACTCATGGTATATCACAGAACGCAGATGGGATTATCATGACCATACCCAATGACGAAGTCTTCGAAGCGGCCAAATACGCCCTTGAAAAGAACATACCTGTCATGGTCTTCAACACTGGTCTCAACTACGCCAGGGAGCTCGGTCTGTCGCGCGTACTACAAGAAGACGATGAGGCCGTGTCACTCTTGGCGCACGAGCTTAAGGATCGTGGCTATTCCAAGCCACTAGTGTTGCAGCTCGCCGACTTGGATGACAGAGCCTTTGAGGCGAGATTTGCCAGTCTTCGAAGCGTATTTGGTGAAGCGCCTGTACTTCTGCCCCTCATTGACTACAACAACACAGCACAGCCCATGGTACGGGTACGCGATACCTTTTTGTCAAACAAAACATTTGACTGTATAATTTCCTTGGGTGGTTCTGTAAGTCTCGTACGTATTTTCTATGTATGGTTAACCTGACTGGTATAATATAAAGATCGGCGTCGACATTGTATCCGGTGCTGTCCTGGATATAATTGAAAAGAAGCAGGACGCCCGAGTCGGTGCTGCATTCTTGGATATTGGCGGCAACAACATGACAGCTCTTTTTTCGCGACACAAGGATACCATTGGTATCTCACAACTCCCATACTACCAGACAGCTCTACCCGTGTTTTACATGTATCTACGGGTAATTTTGTTTTAATGGACGTTTGACTCTCTTAAGCTTATGTCTCTGCCGTGAATTCACAGATCTTAACAGGCTATGACGTTTTTTCAAATGCGACCATCAAAACGGGCCCCAATCTCGTGACGAATGACACATTACATGATATCATGGATAGCGAGCAAACGACTTTGCTACCATTGAATGACCGAACTAGTTTTATGGGGGCAATATTGCCCAATACGCGGGGCAAGTCATACAATTCGATCGTGATGGCGGGTATCGAAGACTTGGCTAGGAGACTGAATTGGACCGCATTCAATGAGATTGAGGTGAGCCTGGATATGTGACACCATTGTGAGACAAGTATACTTACACGCAATATAGGATGGACCCTTGGGTTAGTTATTTTATGTTATGTCGTATGCCATTCTCATAGCAGCCATGTTTTGCAGGTTACCCTCACCAGCTGCGCCATGAACTCGCCACCTATGCTCGACAGGGCGTCAATGGTATCATTCTTCAGTCGAGCGATTCTTCTGTATTAGACTATGGTGCATCAGTAGCCAATGCAAGTGAGGTCCCCCTGGCGCGAATAGGCACCTTTTATGAAGAGCTTCATCCTAGCGAAAGGCCGCAAGTATTGTTATATAGTATATATGCGTTCAGCTGACGCATGAATACCTTTTCGGACACATAGGATGCAAATCAATGTTGCGCTGGACCGATTTGCATTGGCGCAATCCGTTGCAAAACAAGTGACAGAGGATGGTGTTCGAATGCCGCTCTGTCTATCCGAGCGCACTCATCAAAGTGTGAACGATTTTTGCCATGTCTTTTACACCATTTACGAACATGGCCTTCAAGCCAAAAATCTGCACGTACCCGATATACAGCATGTCGTGCATACCGTCAATCTTTCCGCACCGGGATCGATGACGGTTGAGTTGGACGAAATACTGAGCACGCTTCACCGATACAGATACGAGCCAGATGCTTATATCACATTCTCCGATGGCGTGTTTGAGCTCCTTGACAGTGTAAGTGGATGCATTTTTTATGCGCATTCACTCACGTTGTGCGGCAGCGAATACGTGATGGAAGCTTAAGTAATCAGACGGCAGTATACACTGCCGGTGACCTTTATGGACAGCTACAAGCATATTTACAAGGGCGCGTCAAGGCAATATGGTACGTTTCCACAATTTCTCATTATCCTTCGCGAATTTCACAAAATAAAATTCAAGGTACACCAATATGTTTGCGGTCGGCTTCTTGTCTTCTCTGGGTATACTGGCATCAAAAACAAGCGTGCTTCAGCCATGGAAACAGACCCGTATCTCTGCACCGCAGGTCAAGACAGTGTGTCCGCCAGGTCACTATTATGAAATGGCCACAGACAGCTTTTTCTGTGCAGAAGGGAATCGGACGCAGCTCTCGCTTCAGTGCCACATCTGTCCGAAAAATACATATAGCAGCCGTGCTAGCAGCGACAGCTGTTTTTCCTGCCCCTATGGCTCGTTCTCACCCCCGGGTTCGGACCATTGCGTGGAGTGCAAAGATGATACGAGCAACAGCGATTGTGCGGCGTTCGCGGCGAGCAGGTCCGCCGCAACAAGGCGTACTTATATGGCCATCTTCATTCCGCTAAGTATCCTTGGCTTAGCATCGCTCATGGTTTACTTTGCATGGCGCTGTCGAAAGCAATACCGTCGCCGGCGGCGACTTGGGGATCATGATTGGTTGCTCCGCTTTTCTGATATCGCGGTGCAGGACGCGCTCATACCACCCACCTCTGAAAAACCACACTTTCCAACAGATTCTACCTTTTCACCTAGATTTGGTGTAGATGGTCTCATCAAGAGACATAATACAATCCACAGGACATCGGAAGTCATACAGGACAGGCGAGGTAGTCAGAGGGCTTCGTTGGAGTGTTACCAGCACAAACGCACAAGCGTATCGGATCCTGACCTGCTCATTGCCCGTGAAGTACGTGGAGATGCTTCCTCACTTGCCAGCGATAAGGACATAACTGCGAAATGCAGCAGTTTGTCTCCTGGTATGGCGGTGTTGAGTGAAATATCGAAGGAAGCACCCAAGTATATATCCGGTTCACAGTAAGTCTGATGTGTGTGGCATAGCAGATACCAACTCTATTCAACCCATAAAACATAGCCGGAATCTTCCAGTAATTCTACGAAAGATCGGTGAGCAGCGAAGGGCACGCGTGACGGATGGTATGCGGAAAGAGGTTGCATGTGTGCGAGAAACGCGTCACCCAAAATTAGTCGAATTTGTCGGTATCTGCTTCGAGCCACACGGGCTGTATATTGCTGAAGGTAACATGATATTTTCATATTAACTATATGCTCATAGCTATGATAGAAAATTGCAGCAAGGGCACGTTACGTGATTTAATCACAAACGAGAACTTCACATTCGGGTGGATTTATCGATTCTCGCTGATACGTGATCTCATTCAAGCAACCGAGTTCTTGCAGCGCTCCAAGTTCCAACTCCATGGCAGGCTGACCACGAAATCCTGCATGATATCAGGCCGCTTGGAGCTTAAGATCACTGATTACGGCTTGGCTGAGCTGCGCCGAGACAGTTTCCAAGATAGTTTTGCGCTGGCGACCCTCAAAAAGCAGTGTCCCTCACTCGTGGACCAAGGCAAACGTAAAAAGCACAACGTCGAACCTGTACCACGTTTGTTTCTGGCCAATTCAGAAGATATTTTGTTCCTTGCACCTGAAACAGTCCAAAACCTTGTGGGTGCTTACGTGTCGTTCCCCACCAAAGCAGCCGACGTGTATAGTGTCGGCATTGTGATGAGCGAGATCACGAGCTGCACTCGGCCTTATTGGGAGCTGATAGAGGAAAACTTTGATTATGATGCCATTTTTGACAAGGTGCGCCTCGAAAAAATACGACCCAAACTCGCGCAGCCCAGCACGGAAGAGGAAGATTATATCTTCCGAATCAATGACATTATTTCCGAGTGTCTCCGAGACGATCCAAATGAGCGGCCTGGTTTATCGGCTCTCGAGGTAACATGTATACAATCGTAGTTATGTACTGCCTTAATTAACCTCATATACTTTTCTAGAGCCGCATCCGCGCCATCGACCCGTTTAGTGCGGGCCAAAGCAACGTCGTTGATAACATGGCTGCCCTAGTATGTCTTGGCTCATATACTGCTAATAATGACTGATCTTTTCACTTCCCTAGCTGGAAAAATACAGTCGCGATATGGAGGTTCTGGTCGACAAGCGCACCAACAACTTGCAGCAGCGTACCGTGGAGTTAGAAGAAGAGCGCGCGAGAACCCAGAAGTTGCTCAAAGGTACATAGTATTCCCACTATTCTGTCTGCATGAGCCGCCTATCCAACCTAACTATATGCTTAGACTTGAAGATTGCCAAAGAGGTGGCAGAGAAAGCTGCTGCATCTAAGCAGGAGTTCCTCGCAAACATGTCCCATGGTAAACCCGTCTATCTTGTATTACGGATCCACATCGCTCATTGTGTGCTATGTAGAAATTCGGACGCCTATGAACGCTGTGATAGGCATGTCCAGAATGCTCATGGAGGCCGACCTACAGCCTGATTTGTATGAATGCGCAGAAACGATCGAGTCGTCGGGTAAAGACTTTATATCGATAATTTCGTCAGCCGTTAAATCAACTTACCCCATCTACAGGCAACCATTTGATGGCACTCATTGATGATATTCTCGATTACTCTAAAATTGAGTCTGGCAAGCTTACCTTGGAGAACAGTGCCATGGACATTGTGAGTGGCTCAGAATTGGAGATGTAGTCTATGATTGACGTTTGACATGAGCAGACCTACGTGATCGAAAGCGCGCTCAAGCTGGTGGCCCCATTGTGTCTCGGCAAAGGTATTGTGCTGTGGTACCACGTTGACAAAGATCTACCGCTCCAGGTACTTGGTGACGTGGTGCGCCTCCGACAGATACTCCTTAACTTGTAAGTATACACATTGAAAGACTGTCAAGAACCTAGTTATTCTGATATGCGTTGGTAGGTTATCCAATGCGAACAAGTTTACGAAAGAAGGCTATGTGTCTGTGCATGTCATGACCACGTCGATCAACAGTAATCTTCCTTCACATCAGCGGTCCATAAGTGTGAACGCGTCCGAGGACTTTAGCGCGGACAACGAGACAGACTCGGTTACAAAGATAGATGACGGTCCGGAGGCGGAAAAGGTGGCCTATCTCTTTTCGGTGAAGGATACAGGCATAGGCATTCCACCTGATAAGGTTTCCAAGCTTTTCCGTTCCTTTTCCCAAGTTGAGGCTTCTACCACACGACATTATGGTGGCACAGGTAATTTTGATTTACAAGGAAATAGATATTATACATGTATGTAATTCTCAATCTGAAATCAGGTCTTGGGCTGGCAATCAGCCGCCGCCTATGTCGGATGATGGGAGGCGATATGGCAAGTAATTTTCCCCTTATTTCTCTGGATGCTAATATAAGCCCGCTTTATGTCTAGTGGGTGGACTCTACTTTTAAAAAGGGATCTACATTTTATTTCAAGGTTATTCTGCAGAAACAGCCTGACTGTAAGACTTTTGGCGACTTCTACCGGCTTTCAGATTTGACAGCTGTTTGTGACGCGCCAATGGTTATTGCGGAACGAGAGCACTCACAGACAGCTTGGCGACACATCCTGCAAAGTCTCAGCATGTCTCATGCCACCTGTGTCACTTTCACAGAGGCAGCGGAGAGGTTTAAGACTTTCTCAAAAGAGGCAGCAGTTGGTCCACCGCCTTTGGTGATTATTGACGTTGATCTGGAGACGATTGAAGCACTCAGTAGTCAGTCAACCACAAGTGAAGCTGTGCGCGACGTCTTATATGAGCTGTTCCCGAGTACCCGTGAGATACCCATCCTCACAATCAAAGACGTTCGCCTACGCGCGAATCAGAAATTGGCATCCGATGTGCCCGCAAACAAAAATGCAGAGGGAGATACAACTCAGGGTAGCACGCCGTGCACCAATAGTGACAACGAGAAGATGCAAAGTATTTGCCCATTGAAAACCCAGCCCGTACCCACATCACGCCATACATCACTGTCGAAACCTTTCAAAAACTCGTCTCTGATTGATGTTCTACATAAGCTCCTGAACACCACCTCTGCACGAGACAGCAGTAGCTCAGAGAGCGCGCCTGCATCAGCCTCCCACCGCTTCAACACCGGTACCTTCAGCAACTTCCCTCAACCCAGGCAGCAGTCCAACACAGTTGAGCGCCATGATCTCGGCTTATCTAATGGCGCGTATGGGTCCACTCTCAGTCTTGCCTCTGATACCAAGCCTTTGTCCGAGTTTCTATCTTCGATACGAACATTGCTCGTAGATGACAACCCCGTAAACCGTAAGGTGGTCGCACGCATGTTGCGCCGATTCGGTGTCGACCCTTTGGTGGCTGAGAACGGGCGAGAGGCATACGAGATTATCCAGGCCAACAACGCCGAAGAAGGTGCGCCCCCCATTTCTCTTGTCTTTATGGACGTCTGGATGCCAGAAATGAATGGTCTCGAGTCGGCAAGCAAGATCCGGTCTGAGCTAGCCAAAACGCCTACTGAGCCTTACATTATCGCGATGACAGCCTGTGTCATGCCGGGAGACAGAGAAAAATGCATCGAATCCGGTCAGTTAATTCTAGCAGACCCTGTCGAATTACATCTGATGGTTTGTCCCGTTTCACTTTTTTTAGGCATGAATGGCTACGTCAGTAAGCCTATACGTAAAGAAGAGCTCGAGGCAGCTATCCATACCTTTACTCAGGTTGCCTCCGCTACAGATATAGCTTAGTTTGGCTATTAATATACTGGCAACTGAATATAATGCACAGCAAAACGTGTAGCAAATGATACCCCATATTTTGTTTTGACATTTCCCATCTTTTATGAAGATTAAAAAATGAATAAATCAAGCTACGCCAAAATGAACTCCGCGCATGCGAGATCTGCATGCATCACCGCGCCACACCATCAGGGCGCCATGTGAAATCCGCTTATAATACACCCGCGGCCTGTCACTTCCTTGATGCTGTTCCTCACTTTTCTTCACACACACCGCGGGTCCCGTCCCGTTCTGACGTACGTCTTACCACTGAAATAGCTTTACTTTTTTTTGTGGTGACATGCAGGTTATCTTCCACAGTAGTCTTTCTTTCTATGGTTATAAAGGAACGCCGCCTATCACGGCCGGGATCAGCGTCGACAATTCTTAGGAATGTAACATGGAGATACTGTCTAATTCAAGTACCGCCCATCTTCCCATGAGCGGGTATCACTACAGCATATTTAACAGAGAGCGGCACATCTAATCATAGAACATATATACGCAATTCTTCAGAGTGATTAGAAGTTCTAGAAATGTTCGGGATAAAGAATGATATATGAGACTGAGAGTATGGAAGCAGAGGGAAGACAATTAGAATGACGATATTGGTGGGATGCACCGAATAAAAGAAAGACAAGATGAAGTCATTGGGTGGGTGGTGTGGAGCGACGGGAGAACAGAGTATGCTTATCATATGGCACAGTCATAGTTTGAGTCGCAGCATGTTCTTCTTTCAACTGCCTTCAACTGCCTAAATAGGATAATATTATTGGGAAAGAAAAGGGCATATGAATGCTTATCGATATGACGCAAGTCTGTGCACCAGAGAATTACCGACGATTGACAAGGGCCAATGCGTAACACAACAATACAGCATGGATGCGAAGGACCGGGACGATGTAGAAATATAGTAATGGCGAGCCATCGCAGAGTATTAGGGTTAGAGCAGTGGGGTCGAGCGGAACAGATTAAGCGGGAGATGGCTGAAACAGGCGGGATTCTTTTCCTTCTCACCACCCTGAGAGACCCTTATTTCCCTTCCTCTCTCGCTCTCTCCTCCCTGTCCAGCCTCCATCGCACTCTGAGATTGCCCATGCTCTTTCGACATGTCGACTCGAATCAGAAAAAGGCCTTGGAAGAGCTTTACGAACTATTCCAGCTCGACACGTCTCGCCTCCACGCTGTCATGGTTCACTTGCGGAACGAGATCGACGCCGGGCTAGAAGACGATCGTCTCGTCGACCTCAACATGATTCCCACCTTTGTCACTGGTAAGCAAGGCGAGCTCACGCCTGTAAAGACAGCAGACGGCTTATACGCTGGCGGCCTTTAGGATACCCTACCGGTCAGGAAAAAGGCACTTACCTGGCCCTCGAAGTGGCAGGCATGGACATCTATTGTTGTCAAGTCAAATTGGAAGGCAACAACGGCAAATTGACGATCAATCAATACCAATACAAGATCACCCAGGACCTGACGAGCGGAGATGACTTCACCGTTCTTGTTGACTACATTGTCGAATGTATATCCGATTTTCTTGTTCGTTTTGGCACCCAACCCGACCACATCTACTCCATGGCTGTCTCCTTTGGCTTTGCTATCAAACAGATGGGCCTCAACAGTGGTAAAATCATGTCTCTGGGCCATGGATTCAATTACCCTTCCGGTGTCGGGGTCGATATCGTTCAGGTGCTGACCGAGCGAATCAGCGTGAAAGGCTTACCTATAAAGATCGTCGCTATTGCCAATGGTATATCATACGCTTCTTAATTTAACCGACGAGCATGTGCCTTACCCATTTGCGTATGAATTAGATTCGGTATGTACTCTGCTCGCCCACGCCTACCAGCATCCGGGAACTCGCCTGGGTGTTGTCCACTGTTGGGGCACCAACTGTTCTTATTATGAATCAGCCCGCAATATTGTGAAGCTCCAGCATAAGTCAGATCAGGACATGATTATCAACACCGAATGGGGAAACTTTGGTTCCTCAAGGCGTACCCTTCCGTGCACATGGTTTGACCGCAAACTCGATCGCGAATCCATCAACCCACAATACCATGTCTTTGAGAAGATGACAACAAGCAACTTTCTTGGAGAATTGGTGCGCAACGTCCTGATCTATCTGATAGACCGTGACCTCTTATTCAACGGCGAGTCTTGTGAGGCATTTAATAGGCCATACACGTTTGACACGAGCTACATGTACGTCATTGAAGCCGATCTGTCTGTCGAGCTCAAAGACACAAGGACAGTGCTCGAGGATATGATGGGCATCGCCAGAACTTCGATGGCCGACCGCGAGATTGTCAAGAACGTGTGCGAGCTAATCGGCCGCCGAGCAGCCGGTCTGGTCGGTGCCGCTTTAGCTGCCATTGTTCAGCACATGGTTATTGATGGTGTGGGTGGCCTTGATCAAGAAGGATATACAATCGGTAAGTGCCTTGCGGGATCTATGCAACGTATTAATCTCCCCCCCCCCCTTCTTAGCTATTAGTGGTAGCATCTATGAAGACTACCCCTCCTTTCATCCCCATGTCTGCAAGACACTTAAAGACCTTATACTCCCCGACATTGCCTCCAAACTTTCTGTCGGCATTGTCAAGCATAATCGCATCGTAGGCGCGGCCATTGTTGCCATGATGGCAGAGAAAATAACGGCTGAGCCGTAGTAGCAACTCTCTGTTATCACATAGATATTACACACGCACTTACTTTACATATACATCCACAAGCCCCATCCTCCGCATGCGTATAGATACATACATGTATTTTCACGATCAACATTCATTTTCTCTTATTCGTTTCATCTACCGGAATCGATCGTTCCGGTTGCGCATTCCACCTGACGGGCGACGGTTGCCACCTCCAGCAGAAAAGCGGGGTGGTGCTCGTGTGCGTTCGTCCCGGTATCGAGTCGTTGCCGGTGGGCCGTCAAAGATAGCGACGTCCAGATAGTCCCCAATCATGAACTGGCACTCCTCTAGCGTTTTGTCTGCATCTTGCGAATTTTTGGCCACCTTTGCAACCCGACCAAGTTCGCGGTAGTGGTAAAGCCCCGTGTCCGTGTCCAGATAGATCAGTCGAAACGCGATCCGTGCATCGGGTTGTTGTGCAGCCGGCGTTACTTGTTCAATGAGGTGTGCCACTTCTTCCAGTGTTGCATCGCGCCTACATCAGATCAGAACGCGTCAAGATCTCGCGTCAAACCATCAATTCTTTCGATCATACCATGTATAGAGCAGCAGTTCGTCTGGAGAGGGCACGTCTCCTTTGGAAAAGTCGCGTATGCTAAGATTGGCAGAGTCAATGAGGATGGTTCGATCGAATAAGAAGCTGGATCTCACCTGTGAAAACCATCGTTGCGTGTATAGACTTTGAGCAAAAAAGGACAATCCTAAAGCAGGATTAGTCTGTCTGCTGTTGTCCTTTGGAATCAAGTAAGTTGTACCTTCTCGCGATCGACTTTAGTTCCACTCATGGGCAGCACAACGGAAAAAAAAAAAAGAACAATACTTTCACTCAGCGGGTCCGAAATGCAGATGGGATAGTGTGTTACCCATCACACTTTGTTGACTTTCAAAAGCAGAGACACATATGCCAATATTTTCGGCGAGCGTCTTGTCATGGATACCATGTAGATGGTGTCACTCCGTATTGTTGTCTATGCAATATGTGAGGTTGTTGTCACAACTTTTGCATACCAGTTTTCATCACATCATACTACACGAGGTCAGGCTTTTGTAGATAGTTATAACCTGCGTTGTCTTTGAATGTCAGATGTGTACCTTAGATACGCAAGTTTACGTGGTCATGTATTCGTCCGTGGAAGGCACCATTCGCTGCGTAGGAGTGCCGTCGCCATGGAATGCGCCCAGTGACGTGTGAATTCCATTAGGCAGACCGTAACGCAGGGGGAATGGACTACGTGCCCAAATTGCATATGTGTATATAACAAGGATATATTTTATTTGAATACATACCAGCTATCCACTACTTCGTATTTTTTTTATCTCTCCCTTTTTCCTTTTCAATTCTTCATAATCGCTGTCATTATTATTCCGTTTCCTTTGCTTTCCCTTTCTTGCTTTGGTAATAACGAAATATGATGCAATCAGTCGATATCAAGAAAGAGCTATCGCAATCTGTCACCACCGGCTCATCACCGTCCTCACCAAGTCCACCCGCCGTGGTTTCTTCGAGGCATGTTCAGCTGTCACCAGCGCTTCAAACGAGCTTGCCAATTCTCAGCTATTGTGCAGCAAGCATCTTGATGACTGTCATGAACAAGTACGTCGTCAGCGGTAACTTTAACATGGTCTTTCTCCTATTGACCGTTCAGGTATAGGCTTTTCAATGCTATTCCTGAGACTTTTCGTTCACACCTGTATCAATAGAGTACCGTGACCGTCGTCTTTATGCATATATTCAAGTTTCTGAACTTGATCAAATTTCGCGCTTATAGCGCCGGCGAAGCCAAAAAGTGGATGCCCATCGTTGTCTTCCTCGTCGCCATGATTTATACCGGCTCAAAGGCACTTCAGTTCTTGCCTATCCCAGTATACACTATTTTCAAGAACTTGACCATCATTCTCATTGCTTACGGCGAAGTTCTTTGGTTCGGTGGTGATATCACGGCCTTGATGATGGTTTCATTTGGTCTGATGGTAAATAATGGACATGAAATTGAACTACGTCGTGATAACAATGTTACATAGACACTATCATCTGTTATTGCTGGCTGGACAGATGTTACAGATGCTATCACAAACGTGTATGGCACAGACATGACGGTGATCACAGGCTATGGTTGGATGGCCATCAACTGCTTCTCCTCGGCTGCCTTTGTGCTGTACATGCGGAAGCGCATCAAACTTACCAATTTCAAGGATTTTGATACGGTTTATTACAACAACTTATTGTCCATCCCTCTTTTGATCCTGCCGAGCCTGCTTCTTGAGGACTGGTCTGCCGAGAATTTCTCTTATAATTTGTAAGTTCATTTTCAACGAAACGAATCCGGGAGTGGCGCTCACATTTACATACTTATAATGCTTCCGATAGTCCACCTCTGGAACGCGGTGTTCGACTTTGGGCGATGGTTTTGTCCGGCGCATCTGCCTTCGCCATGTCTTATGCGTCTGCATGGTGCGTGCGCATTACCTCCTCGACGACATATTCCATGGTCGGCGCATTAAACAAGCTGCCCATAGCTGTGTCAGGCATTGTATTTTTTGGTGACCCGGCGACTTTGGGTAGCGTGAGCGCTATCAGTATTGGTAAGAACCCGTCAATGCACATATTATAGCACTCACATGATGCGTGTGATACCTAGGTTTCATTGCTGGGCTCGTTTACTCGTATGCCAAGACATTACCAAACAGCAGAAGCAAGGTTTCTTCTGCTTCTAGCCAGAGTATGAACGACGCTTCAAAATCTGACGAAAAATCATGATAGCTATCACGCTCATCTCAAAATTACTCTTCACTCTATCTATTAAAAAGCAGTGACGTGCCTTTTCTGACATCACTCTACACCATTATACACGTCGTCCCATTAATGACATACAGTTTGCATGTATCTACATACTGTATACGGTGTGTATATCTGCATACAGATAGAGGAAAGCCTTGCAGTACGATTTTCACTCAACGCCCCTATGGGCGAGTGGGTACGAAGACCCCAGCTAGCCTTCGACTCGGAGGAGATATTCGAAAAACAAGTAGAAGTTATAATGACCAGAAAGCCGCAGGCGAAGGGGCTCAGTCGCACCCGGAGTGCAATGGAAGTGTCACTCTTGGACGAATTGAAACGAGTGCCGCCATTTGTTTAAATAGGGCAAGTTGAAAATGTTGTGCGCTATTCGACCATCTGTGTATCGCATGCAAGCGGCGTTATGATAAACCCTTTCTAAAAAAAAGAAGGGACCATCTGTGTATCTCCTGACGACACTGGTAGCTCTCATAACTAAATAGGAATGTACGAGCTGATTGCGCCTCTCTCGTATCCTGACGTTGGAGCAGTTCACAATTCTTGAATTGACACAAGTTCTAGTTAAATCCGTTTGAAACCAAACGAGATAACCTGGTCTAGGTCTCAGCGTCTTGATCACTGTTTTCGTTTCGACGTTATCATCATTCTATTTCTTCGTTTCTTTTTTTGACTCACGCCTTATCCGCATTCATCTCTTTTGTCTTCTCGCATATTGTCAACTATGGCTCCGCGCAAAAAAACTCGGCAAAACGTTACTGATTCGACATTCAAGCCTCTACCTGTCTCATTAAAAGCCGGATCCTCTGCGATAACATCCTCCGCATCAGCGTCTGCGCCTTCAACGGCATCAGGGTCCACATCCAAATTGACCGAGGAAAGAGCAATCGATCTATTACACCAAGCGTTCGGCAACAAGCTCAAGGCAGTCATCCGATCGCTTAAAGTATCTTCTGAGCCCACAGACAAAAAAGAAATCGAGAAGATTACAAAAGCATGCAATGAAAAAAGACAGCAACTGTTGAGCATGAAAACGATGCCACATGGGCTCCTTGACACAGCTGACGATATCGGCACCTTGAAACGAAGTCGATGGCCGCTCATTTCCGAAAGCACAAGCAATACGCTCCTAGCGTGCTCTAGAAAACACTCGTATATGACAACTTCGATCAAATCATGAGTCTACCCCTGTCAGACAAAAGCAAGACTTGCCCAAGACACAGACGCCCATTGACACTGAATACACCAGAACTTGTACGACGACTATCAGCAGCATACTACGAAAAGACATGGACGAACCCACCCGATCGACCATCAAAAACAAACTCCTAGAAGCTATGGAGTATATTTCGGACGACATCAATGACCTTGCGCTACTCGTTTTGGCGACTATGATGCATCTCGCAAGCCCGACGGATAACCCCTTTCCATTGCATGATGAACTGCCAGCGGATATAAGGACGATAAGGGTGATGCGGCCACCAGAGCATACTTTCACAGAAAGCGATGATCTCATGAAGCTTTTTGGGCCTGAGCATATATCATCCGTCCACACATTCTACCTTGGGCATGATAGACACAACTGCGATAGGCACCCGGAATGGACCAAACTTTTACCTTACGAGCAGCAAGATTTTCATCGAACTCGACCTTCAAAAGAAGGCATGTCTTATGCCCTAACTCAAGCTGTCCAGCGCTATGCTGCGAACCTGAAAAATATGTGGTCCCCACAGACAGTGCGGAAGATGCTCTTTTACCTCAGCAAGGCATGGTTTCAATTAATATTGTCTCCCAAGCCCGACGACAAATCCGACGCCAAGCCCAAAGAGCAGAGACATGAAGCGGAGAGCAGTCAAAGAAGCGGCAAAAACGAAGAATTAGCGAAACTGAAACGACGGAGATACCAAGAGCAGAAAAAATTGCGCAAGGCTACCATGGACCCCAATCAACTCGAGAACCTTCAAAGATATCAAGTGCAGCTTGAGCGGTCGAAGAAATTGTTCAAGAAAAGGTAGAAGGCACATCTATCAATATGCATACAGTAGCCGCGCGGATAAGTTATACGCAGATAAGTTATATTCTGGCCTAAGTTACTCTTTTCCAATTTCCCGAGGTGTAATGTATCCGCGCAGCTACGCCCAGATAGGTTATATTCTAGCCTTGGTTATATTTTTTGAATCCTCCGAGCGTATAACTTATCCGCGCGGCTACTGTATATGTACATTGGCCACGTCGGTGCACATCCCGATCGAGCGAAATCAGCACGGTGGTTTACCACCAACAAAAAAAGTCCACCTCCTGAAGACCACCGCCAAGCACCTGCATCATGAGTCCTTCACCTCGAGACACCTGCGACTCATCAAGACTCAGAAGAGCCTTCATCCGTGCGTCTCTGCCGCCGAGAACGCCCTTTCAGCAGCAAGTTTGTCTGCCTGTCGAGATGTCGACGACTTGCTCAAAGCGCATGAGGTTTGTACTCAAACTAAGACTGTTGATTATGGCATTAACTTTAAAAAATATACATCAGATGCGCAAAGAGATGTCTCCACATTTGCGTTGGTTCTACAACAGTGCACGACTTGCGTCCCTCAAATACACGGCAGAGATAAAAAAAAAAAAGAAACGCGCATATCAGCGCATTGCCGCAGAGGAACGCAAGCTTGCAAAGAAGCACACAAATGCGAAGGCAATACCCATACGTTTCATCGGAAACAAAGGGACTGGTGTCGGCTCCACAATCAAAGGTCATCTTCGGTACGGCGGCAGAAAGATGCGACAGTTCGAGGCCAAGCACGCTGTCGTAGCCATTACCGACGAGCACCGAAGCTCACAGACTTGCAGCTGCTGTCTTCAGCCCATCTTCCATCCGCATTACCGCCAAAAGGCCAGAGCAAAGTAAACCTAGGCGTCTCTCGCTGCGTCAATGCAGAATGCGACCTTGTTAAGCAGGGTATGGGGACCCAGGGTCATGACAAAACATCAGCACAATGCATCGCTCTCGCTGGCGCCAGCAAACTATTCAATGGCGAAACCTTGCTGCCCTTCGACCAAGAAGCCACAATAATGAAGGGTAATTGATACGCTCACCACCCCCCCGTCTCTTGCGCTCACCCCGCCGCGCGTCATTTTTTCCAAATAAGATGAGACATGGGTTTAACAAAAGGAATTAGACGCGTGCCCTCCACGGGCGCGTTAGTTAGATGAGGTGGCGGCTGCCGCCTTGCGCGCGCAATAACGAACCCTGCTTCACCGTAGGTATGTAGAAAGCGCACTTCAGTCGGACGACCAACTGACTTTAGAATGAATCTCGATAGGCTAGTTTGCTTGTAGATTGTATCATTGTTTGTATTCAACAATCCGTGGGGTCAATGAAGTCGATATTCATAAAAAAAAACAAAGGCTATCTGAATACAAGTAGGGTAGAGATCGATCTCAATTATTGCATTTTTTTATACAGTATACAGGACCCAGGACTCTATGGTGACAACTCTAATTGAAAGTGTGATTAATCGTAGGAGGGTATTACGACAGATGCTGCAAGGCGACATTGACAAAATATCTGTGCAGACGGTCATCGTGGGTCAGCTCGGGGTGGAAGGCAGTGGCAAAGAGGTGGCCCTGGCGTACAGCAACGATAGTCTCCGCCTCGGTCTGACCGACGGCTTGCTCAAGGCGAGCGACAACCTTGACATTATCGGACAGAACAGCAGTGATAATTGGGGCACGGATGAAAACAGCCCGGAACGGCTCGTCACCGACCAGTTCGGGCATGTGCAGCATCGTGTCAAACGAATCCTTCTGGGTGCCGAACTGATTCCGGTTTACGGCGATCTCCAAGCCTCCCAGCAGCTGCTGCCCACCCTTCTTTGTCGAAGTAGCCTCGTTAGCAAGCAAGATCATGCCTGCACAGGTACCCCACGTTGGCTTGCGTCGCACAAACTCCCTCAAAGGCTCCAGAAGCTGACACCGTTCCGCAATCAGGGCCATCGCAGTCGATTCACCACCAGGAATAATGAGCGCATCCACCGCATTCAGCTGCTCGAGCGTGCGCACCGGGATCGCCTCCTCGACAAGATCCAGGTTGTTGAGCATGTGAATGTGCTCGAGAAACGCACCCTGGAGGGCTATCAAAAGCGCAATCAATACAAGACTGTATTGGCTGACAATCGGGATAGAGAGACATACCCAACACGCCAATCGTGAGCTTTTGCTTGGTTTCGGCGACCATGACGATTCAATAAAGACAAAGGAGAGGAAAAAGAAACCCGAGTGGAGAAAAAAAGGAACACCAGTGAGTCATTCGAACAAATCATAATATTTGATGGGCAGCTTACTCAACAAGACCAATCAAATCACGAAATTAAAACGAATGAATCCGTCTTATGCAAGAAAACAGTCAATAAAATAGAACAAGAGATATGGATGCAAGAAAAGTAAAAACCACAGAAACCCCCACTGCGGTCTCATGTCATGTAAACGTTATTATAAGTGTAAACGTAAGTATAAATGTAAGTATGGGAAGTATGTATAGCTGCATAGCTAATGTCTACCGAATGCTACAATCAAAGAAAATTACTCTTCTTCCTCTTGCTCCTTCCCTTCATCTTCCTTCTCCTCCTTCTCTTCTTTCTCCTCCTTGTCTTCCTTGTCTTCCTTGTCTTCCTTGTCTTCCTCTTCCTCTTGCTCCTCTTCTTTATCGTGATCTTTCTTGGGCTTGGTCGGCTGCTTGGACAGTTCCCAGTAAAGCTCAGGCATCTCGGTGCATTCGTGGACTTGCGTGACGTTGAAGGCTTCTTTCAGCTTGGGTAGCCACTTCTCAGCAACAGTAATAGTAGCCTCGTTCAGCTCATGCTCCAGACCCAGGTGGCCATGCAGAGTGTCATTTCCACTGACCCGTGCAGCGATCCAGTTGGTGAAATAGCCATCCACAGCGTCCGGCGTCAGTGTTCCGTTGTTGGTCTTGGAAGGCAGTTGCCAATCTTGCGAATCCGCGTCCCAGAGAACGGTGACTAAGCCAAGTTGGTGGGCAATAGCTCGAACACGGTCGTCGACATCACCAAAGGGAGGTCGCCAACACCGAGACGTGACGCCCGTCGCCTCTTTCACGGCACGGAGCGTCCAGTAGAGCTCGGCAACCACTTGCTCGTTCGTCAGCGTAGTCATGGCAGAATGTGACCACGTGTGAAGGCAGAGGCCATGGCCAGACTGATATGCCCGCACTGCTGCTTCCGGATAAGACACGACGTTCGAGCCCACGTCTGTACCGAACAAAAAACTATTAGTACTTGGTTCCGCGCGTAGATATCCAACTTACAAAAGAGGGTCGCAGTCTGATTATGCTTGGCGAGATAATCATACAGACGCGGCTCCGCATAAGGATCCATTGTCTCGCCTTCCTCGTCGTCTTCCGTACCCGGCCCACCGTTATTCTTTCCAACTTTGATCATCCGTGCTTTGTGCGGGTTCAGCGGTCCATCATCGAAAGTCTACAATGTACAAGTCACTTCTTTCTGTCTTGTTTTTGTATCATCGCATCAAAGACTTACCAGACCCCAGGTGCCAGGGTTGGAACATAGATGGACATCGGCAGGAAGATAATCCACCTTGGGTTCCACGCAACCCGTCGACGCCCACCAGCAGTCAGCATCCTTTTCAAAGTCGTATTCACTCATGTCCACTTCACCCAGCTCGTTCGTAGGTCGTGGCTCAATGTCAGGCACGCGGGACCAGTCTATGGCCTCCATCGCGGCTTCAATCTCGGGATGGTCGCCCGACGGCACTTTCCAAACGTCCGGATACTCGTCCAGGCTGAACTCAATCTCACCGCGCGTCAGGGGACCGGTCGGTACGCTAGCCGGTGCATGCACTGTGGGGTACTCGCGGTCGAATTCAGGCAGGTATGCAGGCGAGGCCGCAGGACGGACATTGCGGACCATGGTAGAGGACGAGGGCATGGACGAAGAGGTTGGAGCGAGAGACGAGGCGTCCATAGTCTCGGCTGTGCTGGCAAGACTCGGATAGGGCCCGGTTGGTTCAGGCACGTCTGTAAATGTAGGCATGGCCGTATTGTCACCGCTTGTGTACGTGAACTGGGTCATGGACGTGTAAGAGGTCGAAGTCATGTCTTCCTCTTGGTCATCTTCACTTCCTTCATTCTCGTCTTCGGTGTCTATATCGCGGATGGGATCGTTTGTAGGAAGGGCATTGGGATCGCGGAGGTTGGTGGAGATCGGGATCAAGGACAGCGTTTCAGATGTGATAGGCGAGCCTTTGACGACCAGCGCCAAAGATGCAGCAAGAAGAGCGCCGCCATGCACCAAGAGACTTTTCATATCAGGGTCAAATGAGAGATGACTCAATACTATCTTCTTTTTTGCTTTTATACACGCTTTTCTGTTCTATCAGCAAACTCTATTGCTTCATTTTTTCCCCTGCGGAAACAACATAATGCAGCAAGTACACCTAGAGGATATATCTATTGTTATTAATCTTATGATACAAATATTCACAGCGGCTTCTCTTTTTCTTTTCTTTAATCATCCCGTGGAAGCAGTAAGGCTTCTTGGAGGATCTTGGCGTCATCCTCAGGTGCGTTGATAGGGCCTTTGTAGTTGGCATCCTTCAGGAATTTCTGTTAAACGTAGATTAGTTACTGTCTTCGATAACGGTTTCCCATTCGACATTCACCTTTTGTTTGTTGTAGCAGGCCCAGAACTTCTGTTTTTGGGCTTCACACATCTTGGCCTTATCCCACCAGCTGCCGTCTTTAAAACACGACCAGAGCTCTGCGTGCAAATCGGCGCAATTGTCTTGAGCCGCGTTGTGAATCTCTTTGCGTTGATCGGCAGCGTCCCGATAGGTCCACACGACTTGAGGTTGCTGCCGTGGTTGCTGCTGTTCATTTGTTTGCTGCTCATCAGCAGCTGGCATTGGATTCAGCGTGGGGCGATGGATACTCTGGCTAGGTTCATGTCTTTGTTGTTCTTGCTGTTTTCCTTGATTTGGTGCTTCATGAGGTGATGTTTCCGAAGCCTGTTGTTGTGCCTTGTGTGGATCGTACTTGGGTTGCTGTCGAGCCAAATAGTCTTGTACGTCTTGCTCCTTCACAAAGGATTCAACGTACTCACGCGCAGTGCCCTGAGGTGCCATGTCAAAATAACGGTGTACACTTTACTCCTGTCTGGTAAGCATCTACGTATTAAATAGCATAAATAGAAGCCACCCATTCTGCAATCCGCCCCCGCCGCTGCTTCGTAAACCGCATGTTTCAATTCTTTGTATAGAGTAGCTTCCGCATTGGCATTTATTCTCATAGAAAAACTACGTCGATAATGAATGGAGTGGGGAATATTGAGTGGTGTGCGTTGTGCGTGTGTGTATCTGTGTGCGATAGAGCATGCATTATATGCATCATGAGGGATATTATGTGGGAATTTCAGCATACAACATAGATATACATGTTTCTCTGAATCCAAGAAAGGGTGTTGGAAAGGGGGTATCAGGCAAGCAATAATAATGGGAAAAGAAAGAGAAAAGGTTGAAAACGAAGAAACATCCACCACGCGCAAGCAGGGAAAGAGACGATCATGCAACAGCGCAACAATCAAATGTCATCCTCCTCGCCAAGTACACGTCGAATACGATCGCGCAACGCATCAATCGCACCAATCTTCCTCTCCAGTACCTCATCAAGACGATCCAGATAGTCGATAAACTCACTTGACATCTTGAGCTTCTCATCCGCACCATTTGACTCTTGCATCTCCTTCAGACTTGTCAGGCTGAGCGAGAAGTTCGCGAGGACCTTGGTTTCCTTCTTCGAGCACTCGGCTACTTCACGGATCTCGGCCCGGTGGAACTTGATAAAGTCATCGATTGTAGCTTGGTCAAACATCAGGTCATCAATGTCGGCCGAGTCCAATCCGGTCTGCTGCTGCGCATGTGCTGGTGGCGGTGGTGGTGGTGGGGACGGGCTGCGATAAAGACCCGCAGAGGCGGTCGAATGACTGCGGTGCATCGCCGTCTGTTGTTGCTGCTGTTGTGTTTGAGCGCGCATCGATCCACTGCCGTGTCGCGCGCGCGAAAAGTCACTGGGCTCGTACAATGGTTCAGGAGACGAGGAGGCACGCGTCATACTAGTAGCATGCGGCTCGGAATCATTGCTGCTGCCGCGTGGAATCTGCGTACGCATACCACCAGCGCCACCTGTCTTGTGGCCGCGTGGGTGAGGTGTACCACGCCGATCATCAGGGTAATAGCGATGCTGCTGCTGCTGCTGCTGAGGAGGAGGATGGTGATGATGATGCTGATGGTGGTGGTGGTGGTGGTGGTTCTCGTGTGGAAAGTCTTCATCCAGAATGTTGACATCACCGTCACTGGGGAAATATTCTTCATCCAAAAAGAGGTCATCGTCGTCGCCTCCATTGTACATCTCCATTTCATCCGACTCGCCATAGTCCTCATCGACATAGTCATTATCATTGCTATAGTCAACTTCCTCGGCTTGACGGACCCCAGGATCATTGTCGCTGGTAAGCACGCGGCGGTCACGTTCGCCCTTCAACTCTTTGACTCTGTACTACTGGATCAGTCCTACGTTGCATATATCCCGTATACCAGTCGCAATACCTGTCCGCATAGCGGAGGGTGTTCAGCGTATGTTCGCTGTTACTTTGGTTGGGTGAAATGGTCGCAATCATACATGTGCGCGAGTTGCCGACAAATGAGTCTTTCAAAACCTAGAGACTTTACGATGAATTTCCTGCACCTACTCCCCGGAATTTACTTACCTGAGTCAGCTTACTCTGGCGGAATGGCGTGTGCCGTTTGTCTTGATCAAGGGCACGGATACATTCCTTGAGGGCCAAGAGACTCTTGTTGATCTCTGCGCCTTCCATTCTTTCAAGTGGGTCAGAACCAGCCTTTCTTTCTCTCTCATTCTAGTCAATTTACCTTGTCTTTGCATCTGCATCGCCACGGTCTGCACCACGCTCACTGCCCGCGAGATCAATAAAGCTGAGTTTGCCAATAATCTTTTTGCGGCTCTTGACCGGCTTCAGCAGAATTTGGAGGATGGCATGCGATCGGGACGAGTCCGAGTTTGCGCCGGTGCTGCCTGTGCTTCGTGCTTGGCTGCCAAACTCAAACACCTGCATCAGGTCATTGACGTTCTTGATTACGTATTCTTTGAGTCCCACAATAACCACGTTTTGCTTGCCGTCCTCTCGCGCAAAAAGCTTTTTGCGGTTATTGAGCAGGTCGTACAACTGTCCTTGATAGATTTCGTAAAAGCCGATCCAGGCCGATAGATGCTCATACTCGGGCTGTCTGAGCATGTTGAAAATGTCGCGCGCTGCGAGCACATAGAGACCATACTGGGGGTCCAGCATCGTGAAGGTTTTGCCGGAGCCGGTCTGACCACTACATCGTTTACTATAAGACCTTGTCCGGCAGAGGGGCGATCACTTACTATGCGAAACATGTTGCCTTTCCACCCCCAAAAATATACTTGACCAAAGGCTGGGCCGTACGCTGGTAGACTTGGTCATTCTTTGCGTCGTAATCAAAAACATCGTCATAAGTAAAGCTGTGCTGCTCAATGTATTTTGTCAAATCGACTTTGGTCCTACAGGAGTTCTCGTCAGTATGCTAGTTTTAGTGTTTCGTTACACACAAAGGACTTACTTTGGCTCGTTGACATTGATACTCCGAATACCCGCTGTAGGTGAGATGTCTTTTTCGCCGCGTTCAAGTTCCTTCTTGTTCAGCGGGCGCTTGCGAACGCAGACACGAATCTTTTGGTTGAGGTCGCTTTGGATGGCGTGCGTGGCTGGAGTGGCTGACGCGGCCGCGAGGGCCGACGCCGGTGAAGTACCGGGGCTATTGGCGAATGTGTTGGAGCGCTGGCCCAGATTGGGGCGTTGTCTGCCTGCCATGGGCACACCGTACGGGTCGAGTAGAGGCCCGGAACCCCGGCGGATCTCGCATTTTTCTTCTTCATCCTCCTCGGAGTCGTAGTCGTCGGGCTGATGCAAGTTGAAGCGGTACTCGTGGTTCTGCTGCTGCTGCTGCTGCTGACCGGGCGAGCGTCCGGCTGATTTGAAATCAGGGCGCTGGGCCTGGTCTGGCAACGTACGAGACCGCGAGCGGGTCTGGGGAGCGGGCAGATGCGTGGCCGAAGGCGAGCCTTGCGGGGTCAGGCTTGGATTGAGGCGTCGTTCGGATAGAGCCGAGGACGCGTTGCTCGTCTTAATCGACGAAGACAACAGCGAGGTATCGGTGGGGCGTCTTCTGTATGACTGCGGGGTCTTGATCCCGGTGGTGGTGTTCGCTGAGCCTACTGGGTTGGCGGCAGCTGCAGAGGATGCGGAGGATGGACTGGAAGCAGCGGTGCCGAGGGACGGGCTCGGGATGGCTGTGGCCGGGGCTGCCACTGTGGCCGGGGCTGACACCGGAGAAGAGGCGGCAGGAGAGGAAGAAGGTGAGCTAGCGAGCAGATTGTTCGAGGCCATGATGGGAGACGAAACGAGTCCGTTTTCCAAAGTCGGAAGCTCTTGACGTAACCGTTGGACCAGCTAAAAGATAGTTGACAGACAGATGATGCACGGTTTCAGCATGGTGCAAATCTCTTTTCTTCAGGAATAGATGACAGAAAGAGGGTCAAGTACGGATACCTGGAATAGCTTTCGTCTATCCGAGATAGAAGTGATCCCCAGACTACTGTAGTCCTGCATCGACAACTAGCCATGGTATGAGTATCTGAGAAAGGACGGCTAAAGGTTCCATTTTCCTTTGTGTTTCGAAAGGGGCCTGCCCACGAAAAGAAGGACAAGGACGGGGCAAAGAAAGGAAAGGACAACAAAGGGGTATCAGCATACCTGAGCTAAGGACTCGAGTTGCGTAATGCCATGAGAAGAGAAGCTGAAGAGAAAAGAATGAGACTCGCGATGCGGAGGATGGGCCGAAGAAGAAGCACAGGAAACTCACCTGCGGAAGTACTAGCAATGAAGAGAAGGAGAGTGGGAGATGAATACGGGCGACTTGCAAGATAGAAAGCGAAGAATATGAGTCGTACCTGGTCGAGGTCAGCTTCTCGGAGGGTATCCAAAAGTAAAGTGGTCGCCATGGGCTCTTCTTTCTGAAGGCTAAACTAACTGTACGTCAACCAGAGTAAGGAAAGAGAGAGAGAGGGAGAAGGAAGGGGCGGCATCGTGACACAATATTCCTTACTTGATCTTTTGCAGTGCAGCTCTCGTGACACACAGGCATACATGTCCTGCTACAGTATCATCTACACAGTAGGTAACACTGTACTGTACAGTACGTACTACAGCCTGCGAGATACATTATATACTATGCACTATATGTACAGCACATTGTAGACGGTACTGTACTGTATTGTATTGTATGCACAAAATGGGCATTACATAGCAACACTGAATTGTAGACCAAATGCTCTTGATCGTATTCGACTCTGCCTCTTGCTATTTGAACTGTGCTTATACAACGTGACAAGACATGAATATCTACTCCTGTTCTCGAGCACGAACCCCAAGTAGCCTGGTGCACGATAGCTATGCAATGACAACCGGTAATACCTATTGTAGATGTGATATCCACTCTATGTACGTAATAAGGTGGTGCCGTAGTGACCACACGCTCTGTCTTTCTTTATTCTCCTGCACACACGTATATACTGACTGTATTTATACGCTTAATGAATGATAGCATTACTGGAACGCATGATTGCCATCGTGCCGAATAAGATGAACTAAACGGTCGAAAACAGCTTGGCGGCAATATGTAAACTGTACGGACATGGACATGAAGATAGACGCGCGCCTCCATAGACTGGTTTGAGTATTTGATTTTTCTGACACCGGTCGATGTATATAACATGATATATTTGACCCTGTCCTATTTCATTGGCGTTTACTATCATTTTAGTGTGTATCAATGACACCCAGCGTGAATACTGCAGACGATTTCTATGGCGACCATGTCCATTCGTGGAGTGAGATTTACGAGCTCGTTTGTGAGTGATGGAAGACGCAAAATAGATATTCCAGCAGTCTTTGCTCATTGCGTTGCTTTGCTATGAATTGAATTCAATTGCAATGCATAGCCTCCAATCAAGTCCAACTTATTCGCCGCAACAGGGAAGGTCAGCAAAAGTACCGTCAATGGATTGCCGAAACACTCGAAAAGCACGGGACGATTGAAAACTTCCTGCTGAGCGAGAAACTGAGGCCTCTGATGCAGCAAGAGACAGAAGAAAAGGATGCAGACCGGCCGCCTGTGCTTGTGCTGAAAAACGACTTTCCTTACTCGACGGCGCCTGGGATTGAGCATCACTTGATCTGGTCCAAAACGCCCTTAAAAGAAGACTATGTCAAAGACATCCTCGAGTCCCACTTTGGAAGCAGCAAATGGGAATGGGTCTATTTTGTCAATCCTGTCGAGACTCAGAGTATCCGCCGCTTGCCTCATGTCCATGTCTTCATGCGTCCACGCCAGTCGGATCAGCAATAGAATATAAAGGGTGGGATACAAAGAAGATATCCAGACATATCGTTATACACATCAGATACCCCCCACCCACAAGCCATATAAGCCCAGACAGCGACGGTGCTCTCGGAGGAGGGGAATTGAGCAAAGAAATTTATGAGCAAGGAAAAGATGAAGAAGAGTAGGTCCGTGTGATTTGATGGTGGTGGCGGTGATGGAGATGGGTTGTGCTATGTAAAGGAAGTTGAGCGAAAGCAGGGGAGGGAAGGCTTCGCAAAATGGGGATCAAGAACAGGCAAAGTAAGGAGCTGGGTCAGGTGGATGTACAGTATTGTGTTGTATGGACAGACAGAGAAAAAAGGCATACGTACACATGCTACGACATGGCATGGTAGGGATGAAGAGGGAAGGTGGACGCTTTTAGTCGTCTTCCATCTCTTCCTCTTTGACTGGAGCCTTCTTCGTTCGTCGACTGCGCGAAGGCTTTGCCCCTTCTTCCTTGGTATCCTCGGACGGCCCTGCTTGTTCGGCTGGATCGGGCACGTTCGCCACTACGTCCTTCAGAAAGTCAAATTGCTCCACTGTCTCAATAGTCTTTTTCCTAGTATACGTTATGGAATTATGCATCATACAGTTCAGTTTCCATGGTTATAATGAACTATCTCTAAAACGAGAATAACTTACAGGTGAGCCGCGGTGAGCCGTTTGGCGTGGCGTTGCCGAGTTTCTTGGCACGCCTGATCGATCAAAGACTGCATAAAGAGCTCCAGCGCTTTCGCTACTTTCTTATGAGACAACGGAGACTTTTTGCTATCGTCGTTACTTTGCTTACATATCAAGACTGGTGTTGCCTGGGCTACCTTGCCTACATCCTCATCGAGCTGCATGATCTTCTTGATGCGCGCCTACAGAGGGAATAGGTGGTTTATAACTGGAGTTACCAATGTTAATGAATCCTACCACAGGGAATTTGGTCTTGTACTTTTTCTTCATGGCCGATGGTGATTCGTGGATTAAAAGCAGCAGATGAACTGCAAGTGTGATAAAAGCCCACTTGTACATGAGCCACCCAGCTGCCTTTATCTGAGATCGAATTGTTCTTGTGGTATCTACAAATATGAGCCATTCTTGACCATTAGGTTTGTCGGCCATACGCCCACAACCGCACATAGTCTTTTCGGTTTTACTAGCGCTCTTCAGCTACTGCTTATGCGCTTTGTATTGTGCTTATGGTGCCGATACCTTGCTCCCTCATGGTCAAGCTTGCATATCCGGTGACTCGGCAGAGCTATTCATAGCTTAATACCTTTACCGATCCAGCACCAATGATCGGCCTATTCTATGTATTGTTTACTTCGCCATACTTTACAGACAGAGCAGTGCAGCTTATCACTTGCATACGAAGAGAAACCCATGACTTGACAGTAAGATGATGTAAGGTGATGGGATATATTAGAAGCTAGCTTAGGAAGCCGTATATTCTTCGACTTATTAATAGAGCGTAGATTAGTCACTATGTGACAGCGAAGGGCAAATTGGCTGGAGGCTGGGGGGAGGGATCAACTTGGGTATGGATGCGGAGGAAAAAAGGGTCAAGGAGAAAAGGATGCTAAGCAGAAAGAAATCGAAGGAAAAAATGATTAAGGCGGTGCACTGTTTTAATGCGCTGCAGCCGCCATGGCCTTGCTCACGAAGCTGGATAGCTTCTGAGCATCCGCTGTGTTAAGTAAGTTCTGCTCGATATGCAGATCGAGTTCCTATTAGAAAAATTTAATCAGCAGTTCACTGACATAGTATCAAGGGTCATTACCGTTACGACCTCCTTGGCCGTAGGTCGGTTCTCTGGGTTTTCCTCCAAAAGCCAAGCGACCAAACCGGTACAATAGATGGTCGGATAGCTGTATGTAAAAGTGGGACTCGGTTCCTGCATGATCTTTTCAAATACATGCTCGTCGTCTTTAATAGCATAATGGGGTGGGACGCGGTCCATCATCTCTATCAGGGTCACTCCCAAAGACCAGAGATCCACTTTTTCGTCATATGGCTTTTCCTTAATCACTTCCGGCGCCATCCACTGAAGATAAATTTTGAGGACATATCCACAATAATGACTCTGAAGCCCGTTTTTATATCACTTTTTCTCTATCTTACCTTGGCAGTACCGAGTCGCTCCCTATTTGTATGTCGAGTACTCGTCGCCAGGCCAAAATCGGCTGTAACGTATCAAAACGATGGATGTCAGCGATGGCATTACATCGAAGCGCCTCTACTTGCCTAATTTGACCTCACCCGACGGCCCAATGAGAAGGTTCTCGCATTTCACGTCGCGGTGGATAAAGCCCTTCGAATGCAAAAAGACAAGAGCGTTCAAAGTCTACATAATCAGTCGAGGTCAGTACAAGCATCTCGTTGAAAGGGCTCTATTTATACCTGACGCGCAATGTAGATGGCATATTCCTCAGGTAGACCACGGCAACAGAGCACAGCAAAAACGCTACAGCGCATCAGATCCATAGCGATCCACACCTCGTTCTTGTGCACAGCAGCTTCGCGGAGCTTAATAAGGTTGGCGTGACCGGTAGCCATGATGCGTAACTCGCGTACAATTGCGGCCCGGTACTCGCGGTCGTGGTCGAGCTTGCAACGCTTTAGTGCAAGACGGGAATTGGGACCACCGGCACCACGCACGCTAACCTGGATGACGGAGCCATTGACACTGATGTGATATGTAGCAAAAATAGTAAGTATATCAATGTAAATAAGGAGAAAACAGTAGCTCAGTCAAATGCATATGAAGAAATCTTTCACGCCCGCTCCTGTGTGTCCTTCCCCTTATTCTTCCTTATTTCTTTCCTGGTGTGAGCGATGTATCGCCGCTTGTTGCTTACCCAGTACCAATTTCTTTTGAGCCCATGTATCGCGATCTCGGCGAGTCTATCAGAGTAAGTTTGGGGACAGCCTTGCGCAGACGTTTCTCAAAAGCGGATTCTTCTTGACGCACAACAGGTGCGAGCGGGGCAGGCGTCCAATCCGCGGTGCAGCGCGCAGGGACCCATGGAGGCTTGAAAGATAAAAAAAAATTAATAAAATTCAATGGGTACAGTATATGGATGAGAATAAAGCAAGGAGAAAATAGGGGAGAAGAGAGCGACAGAGAGGAGGGGTTTTTGGAATTTGATGGGCTTTCACAGCTTCACTTGCACCTACCCGGACAGTTCCATTCACCACAAGCGAAGCAGCAGCTGGCTTTTTAGCTTTGGGAGGTTCTGGCAACGGTTGTAAATATGCTTTGCCAAGAATATCAGGGATCTCACAATGCCCAGGAGCACGCCAAACAGCCGGCGGTGCCTAGCACATTCATCGTAAATTCTTCACATATTCCTCATATAAACTACATTATTATGCCTACCTTATTCGTTTGACGAGCGGGAGACAAAGGCACCTTCACTGCACCGACAGAGCGACGCTTAAGAGGTGCGATAATAGGCGTTTGTTTCTTCGCGTGGGTGGTGTCCGAGCACGACTGGCGAACCGAACTTTGGCTGGTCATGAGGAATGGAAGGAGGGAATGGCGAATGAGGTGTGCCTGTTAAAGTGCAATGGCGGGGAAAGTACAAGATAAATAGAAACGTTGCAAAAGAGATATATGAAAAAGGTGGGCTAGTCAGTCAGGTTCTGAATACAGTGAACAACGTGACGCTATAATCAAAAGAAATACGTAAAAAAAAAGAAACGAGAGGAAGGGAAAAAGAAAGGACCGTGTTATTCAGAGGGAAAAAAAAAGGGATACACAGAAAGAAAGAGAATATCTCATTGCTCGCTCTGTTTTCATGTTAGGCGTTGCTCGTGACCTTGCACAGACCTACAACGATGCGTAATTCCCCCACTTTTGTGTATCAAAGGGGAAACATTTCTGGGGGTTGCGATCAATGTCTTGCATAGACCGCCTCTTACGTGCTTCACCAGTGTAGGCTTGGATCCTTCTCCCTCACCCGCCTCCCACTTACTCCATCCCACGAGCCCAACCTGGGCTATAGTAATTAGGCCAGGGCTTCGATACAGTATTTCTTCCCCTGTCTCTTTTGTATAAGTTCAACTCGACCTCGGTACCTATGATTACTATTTTCTTGGCATGGCATGTATACACTTCTTTATATTATACACGGATCAAATGACCCATGAACCAAAAAGAAATAATCTCTAGATATTTTGACCGTCTGGTTATGATGACGTCGCGCTTTCCGTGTACAATTTCTATCCATCGATAAGGTAGCAATTGTCCCTACTTGAAAGTAAGCCAGTGTTAAAATAGGACAATTCAGCAGGCAACCCCCTGGAATTGAACCTATGTACACACGGAATTTGGCTTGCACTATTCATACAGAGAAAAGAAAGGGCGACTAGCCAGAACCCGGTAGCTCGTACCGCTTACCCGATAGCGAGGACCAAGAAGTTACCAATATGATTATGAAGCGTGCGCTGAGAAGAGCGAGGTAATACAAGAGAGCTATAGAAAATAATAGGTACTCCGTAAACACACTATAAATAAGTTTAATGGAACTTCCATTCAAACAGCACGCTCACCATAGAGGGCAGCTGGACCAAAGGCAAGGTCAACGACCTGCTCGAGCATGAACGATTAAGGAGGTCCTTTTCGACAGCGTCGTACCAGAAGCGAACCAAACCAAGCCTGTTATGCCAAGCAATAAGATATACTTTTTTATTTCTTTATTCTTTCCTGTGAGTGTTCGCCCGCGTTCGTTGTCCTACACGAGACACTCAGCCCAAGAATTAGCCTTGCGCTAATATTCGGTGATGGATGGAGCATAATGACCCATAGGGAAATATTCGAAATCTGACAGCGCCAAAGTTCTGGCGGATGCGTTTCCTTTAAGACTTCCTGAACATAATCGACGATGACTCTGCGACGAAAGTTTCGCTCTATATTTTACTTCATCTTTATCTTTCACGGGAATATGAAAAAAGAGCGAATTGAAGAAGGAACAAGATAAATGAAAATGCAAAGGGCATAAATGAGTAATGCGAGCCATAGCAAAATGTTTGTTTAGCCATTCGCGTTTGTATCCAACAAGCGACGTTACTTCAACTTTTCTCGCAATCCAATCATTCAGAATGATAAAAGAACATGGTATTACAGTACTTGGCACTTGGGTGTTGGCATTTGCTGAGCCACGAAGATTCCCATAGATATCATACTCCAAGTCTATGCCATCTAATGCTTGGCGTGACGCACATGGGTTGTCAGAAGTTGACATGGCTCTGCCAATGCTATCGATCTCTGCCTTTGGTTCAACCGGTTCGCCCATCTGTGATGAGCTTGTCTTGTCTGAGTGAAAAGCTGGTTAAACTTCTAGTGTTTCATAGAAGGTCAATTGTTAATTGGAACCACACGTGCCGATATTTGTAATATTGAGGGGTGCAGAATATTTATAAATGCATAGTGTATCCCTTTGCTGCTCCGGCCTTAGACACATAATAAAATGATGTGCAGTACTGCATTTTTCTGGATAGCAAGCCTTATTAATTAGCTTAAACAGACTGCGATCAACTGCGGCATGCATGTTGGGTATAGTCTTCTGAAGCTCAGGATGGATCTTCTTTTTCTTTGTACCTTATTATACGCGGCAATGCGAATCGCGAATGATATCTGCTTCATTTCAATTTTCATCCATACCAACCACGTCGTGTACTCTCAGAAATGATGTCGTTGTCACAATGGTTTGGCACTCGAAAAATATAAAAAGGAGATAAGAAATGGAGATAAAACCTTGGGAACTCAGCTATGACCCGCGTTCCGGGTCCGGCCTCCGGCCTGTCCGGTTTTCATTGCGCAGCGAATTTATGGTGTGATGGACAGCCGTAAGCAATCTCTCGCCCACTTTCCAGCTACAGTCAGCCTACGACGAGGACGGAACTGACCTGAAGGCCAAGTAAAGGTTGTGATGGTCCGAAGCCACAGACGAAAGAGTTCACTCACGCCTGGGAACGGACGTCGAAGGTTCGCGACTGGACGAAGCGACGCATGTCGTAGGCTAGTTTTGTTTAATAAGTAATACCCCCTTTAGAAATCACGTGAGAGCCATGGTTTAATCCAGTGTCCGCCATAAGAAAATGGCATATCGTACACAAAGACCAAATAACCGAGATGTATTATCTGCAAGTGCTTCACCAAGTCAACATTTTGTTGCAAGACACGAATCTTGTGCCCGTTATGGAAGATACCCTTAGACCCTTCATTACACTTCGAGGTCTGCCGGCTATTTTGGTTTTCCTAGTTCTCCGTTTTAATCGCGAACAATGAAAATTTGACAGGTCTTAAATCTAAGTAAGTATCTTTGCCAGAGAGAGAACTAGAGATGTGTCGGCGGGCGGGCGGGCTAATGAACGCAGCAGACCTCTCGTGCAGTAGGTGAGTCCTACGCTTTGCTTGGACGTCACATTATACAACCGAAGCTCTGTATAACCGCTGACTAAACATATGTATTTTATAGTGGTGAAAAAACAAGCAAAGTGACCAAGACAGCCCGTAAATTGCATGGCAAATTTTTGGGTGATCGTCACAGCCTGAATATTTATGGCCGAAAAGTTGACTTGTTACAGTACTCTCTGTTTGTGACGTCGAGCTTTGCGCGAATGAATGGAAAGCGTCAGCCTCCGAAAATGCATTGATCCGCCAACAGTTCAAAAACATCCGGATGAACAGATGTCTGCTTGATGATTTGACAAAAACGCTCACGGAGAACGGCATTGATACCGATGATTGCCATCTATTGTGCATGGATTGGAACGGTAAGTTTAAAGAGAAACAGTAATATGAATTCCAGGAGATATTAACGGAATGCATTTAACATAGATTTTACTAGGATACATGTACATTGTCAAGAGCGTTGACGACATAACAGTGGCATCCTTGGTACGGCAACTTCTGATGCCAACTCATTTCAACAAAGTGCCTTTGCCGTTTCTTTATTTTTTGCCTGTAAAATAAGAAGTTTTCCTGCTATCCCTTCTATTTCTCCACAGTTTATCTCTCTCTGACATCTATGGCCTGCACAGGCAATGGGCACGATGTACTCACCGTATATGCATGGCAAATTATGAAATAATACTGTGATATGTAAGGAGGGGGAAAAGGTAAAAGATAAAGGGGACCTTCATTATCGGGTAAAGTACCGGGTCGAAGGCTCGCTCAGCCGAACATGGGATATTTTTTGCATAGGTTTTCTTCCTGCGCTCATCCGATATAATTGGTTACAGATTTCATAGATTTATTTCCATTCGTTATAAGCAAGACTTTTCGACTTCCATCCCGAAAAAGTCCGCTTCTGGTTTGAAGAAAGAAAAAAAGTGGAATGTCATAGGCTTCACCGTATATAAAGCTCGTGTGGTTGTAGTCTCTTTCCCCCCTTTTTCTCCTGAACGCACGTTCTCTTTTCTCTTTTCTCTTTTCCCAATTCTCAATATCTTTTCTTCAATTCCCACTTGTAATCACTTGCTTTGCATATTCATTGCTTTGCATAATGTCTTCAGCCCCTGTTTTGATTGCCCCTGCTGAGCAGCCCAAGTTTAAGTCTTTGATCAGTCGTCCGTCGATGCGTCTGTGGCGATCCAACAAGACAGCTCCGTTGGAGGCCAGCAAGAAGCCAGCGCAAGAAGAAAGAGTGGTGGCGCTCAAGGAGACGGGTAAAAATGAAATCTATGAGCTCTCGACGATCAATGACTCTGGCGTGTATCTGCCACCCAAGTCCGAGCCTGCCAGCAAGCACGATCGTTGGCTTGAAGTAGACGAGGACGACCTTGTTTTTCGTCTCCCGAAGCCCGAGTGTTTGACCAAGTCGCACCTCTTTTTCACGCCTTCCTCGACCATCCGCGCCTAATCGACAGTTTTGATTAGTCTAGCTCCACCCTTGTACGCTTACTCGTTACGCTTGTATCAACTAATTTAGTTTTTCTTCCTCTTTACATATACCAAATCACTACTAGTATTATGAATCACTAACAACTATAATCAGTCCACCTAATATAACAACATTCTTAAATTTCAGACTTGTCAAAGCTTCTTTCGTTTTCTTGTGTTGCTCTGTCGTGTCTGTTCGCGCTGTTGTCGCCTGATCTTTTCGGCTTCTTCGTCATGCGGTGGGTGGGTCCGTGTAACTTGCGAGGATGATTCTTGCGCCGGTTCAGCCTCTGAAGAGAGGGGCGATACCGATCGAGGAAGCGGACTCGAGACCGTGGGTGCATTTCCTTTACGCCTATTAAATCACGAGAACTCGTGCTTTTTTTTTTTTCCTGACCTTGTCTATTTTGTAAAAGTTGCGCCGATGTTTGCTGAATCTGATCAAGCCAAGCGTCACTCAAGCGGGACTGTGGATGAAATGATAGAATGAGAGTTATGAGCCCATTCTTCCGGTTGGATATAAGCCTTTTTACCATATCAGTCTGTGAACCATCTTTTGTATCCTTTGTTTGGATGGCAGTCAGCAGGGGTAGGATGAATTGGTCATACAATAAGTTGGGTCCATCTTGGTTTGCAGTACAAACAAACGTCCATGATAGTGCCGCGAATGACCGCGACTCGCTAAACTGCAACTTCAGCTACATTTTGGCATAACGAAATTGCTATTATCTTCCGGAAACAAAGGATCCATGACTAGGTTGGTCTTTTACCTCGGCGTCAGACATGCATAATTCACTTTGAGCTGGTGTTTGGAAGAACCGCTTTAAGCGGCTCAACAGGCTCTTCATCTGAGCATCAGTTTCCAGGACGATGCTGTAACTTTTAGCTAATTCGGAGATGTCGTCTTTATATGCCTTCGTGGACCATACGCGACGAAGATCGGTGATCAAGATGTAGTACTGAGAGTCTCCAAAGTGGTGTTTTATGTAATATGTGGCGCCGCCTTTCTCAATACTTTGCCAGCGTAAAGGCAAAAGGGCGTCCATAACAAAAGTAAAAGTATGAGAGTATACTACAGAAGCTTGATATCCGTCGAGTCGGGATGAAAAAGCTGGCACAATGAGTAAATGGATATGTCTTTATCTATAGTCATCTTTTTTTTTTCTCCTTTTCGTCTTTTTCACTGCTTGATTTTGAGCGAGAAGTCAACGTGAGGCACACCTTGCGTGATCGTGCTCATGCTAAGCACATCGATATCTGCATTATACAATAACGGTAATGATGAATACCTCTAGCGCATCACTTTTTCGTGCCAATGTGACTTACCATCGCAAAAGTAGTCAGCGCATGTCTCGTAAGTGATACCACCGCTGCTCTCCACTAAGAAGTGGTTTACGCCCTTCTGCGCCCAGCGCTGCTTCAGGCTCTTGGCTGCCTGCTTCAGGGCATCACCCGTGAAGTTATCCAACATGACAATATCCGCACCAGCAGCAATGGCCTCGTCAGCCTCTTCTTCCGACTGGCACTCGACCTCAATCTTCAAAGCGAAACCGCACACCCGGCGAGCATTTTCGACGGCCTTAGTAATCGAACCTATGGTCATCATATTTATATGAGTGAGCATCGGTTCACTCTGAAGTGCTATTTTTTTTCTTACCTGAGCTCCAGATGTGGTTATCTTTGAGCATGACCATGGAAGATAGGTCCATGCGGTGAGTGTCCAAACCACCAACTAGCACGCCGTATTTCTCGACGAGACGGAAGCCTGCCAGGGATCAAAGTTCAATCTATTGTCCACATCACTCATATGTGGATGGACGTACCAGGGGTCGTCTTGCGGGTGGCGGCAATGACACCTTTGAAGCCCTTCGCCTTTTGCAGCTCAGAAACATGGCGAGCTCTAAGAGAATGGGATGGGATCAGCATACCCTTCGCTCCACGTCCGTCAAGATAGATGCTCTTTTCACCTTAATGCGATACCGGAGCAACGGGCGATGATATTGAGGGCCGTGCGCTCGCCGAGAAGAATGTTGCGGGCCTTGCCATGGACACGACCGATTTCTTGCTTACCTTCGGGCTTCAGCCAGTCACCCTCCGACGCTGTCCAGGTCACACTGCAGATTGCTGGATTAAGTCATCCTGCTCTGTTTGATACTTGCACGTCCGTCAAACTCACCGACAGTCCAGTTGGCGGAACACCTCTTCGAAAAATGGCACACCTGCCAAAACACCTTCGGCCTTGCAGTACAGGATAGCCTCGCGCTCGTCCTCTCCAACGACGTAGCCGCCATAGTCAAACGAAGGCACGTCCTCGGCAAGGTATTGTGCTATCAGAGCCTTGTAGTTGGTCGCAAGCAAATGAGACATGCACGCCATTTCGAAAAAGCAGTGGAAGGAAAAGTTTAAAAAAAGGGAAGAGAAATACACACACACCCCCACACAAGACAATCTGTCTGTAGTTGACATATTCAAGGCCCGGTCCTTTTACAAGAGTAAGAGAAAGAGCTGGGTGACACAATATGGGCGGTTACAATCTTCACAGGGCCAATCCAATATAATAATAACACGAACCACACTTCTTATTGTCGTACGTCTCTCTCTTCTTCCCTTACTTTCACAAGGGCACCGTCCCTTCCTTTCCATATATATCTCTGCCGCTCCATATAAACAATACATCCACGCTAAAACAGCCTTTTTTTTTTCTTTTTTCTTTTTTTTTCCTGCTTTTTTACTTTTCACCACTCCCTCATTCCAGCCCTCGCTCCATCCCACACTCTTCATTGGAAGGTTAAACACGACCATCATGTCGAATCCCGCCTTTGACAATGTCATTCACGTCCTGCAGCAGGAAATTGAAAAAGCCCAGCAGGACAACCTTGCGGCAAGTGCTTATTAACCCTAGGCACACTCGTCCCGTGTCTGTAGCTCATGATTCGATATAGCTTCGAGGTCAAATCGAAGACGGTGTGGACCAACAACGTGAATTGAACTCGGATAACGAATATCTGCGGAAGGTAAGACAACTTTTTTTTGTTTTTTGAGTGACAGCTGACAAATTTTTACTGTTGTAGAAAGTGGCAGCACTTCAGCAGGAGAACACTTCCTATGGCAATACGCAGGCCCGTCTCGAAACACAATTGTATGCTGTCGAGCAGGATATGGCCAACCTTCGAAAGGAGATGCAACAACTGACCAAGTCCAAGAAAGATGCCGAAAAGAAACTTGCCTCCGAGGTAATAATAATAGATAAAATAAGGCAGATACACACATAATGAATTTAGCCTACTCCGACATTTCAGTATGCATCATCATCATTAACTTTCTATCTAATTATACCTTAATAGCTGCAAGATTTCGAAAATGATCGCATGCGATGGCAGCAACGTGAAGCAGACCTCTATAACCAAATCCGGTCGCTCAATGCCAATCTAGCCACGGGCGAGCCCCGCACGCCCCGCACGCCCAGGCGACGCAGCATTACTGCCCTGAATGGTACCACCACCATGAGTCCCTTCACTGCCGGCGGTCTCACTGACATTGGTAAATAAAGCCGAGATAAGGTTTGAATGAGGCACTCACGAGGCACAAATACACAAAAAAATATATCCAGGCGAACAACAAGAAAATGGCACATCGGTTACTACAGAACACAAACCCACTCCAAAACTCGCTGCCATTGATGCTTCTTACGCACGGGAAGCCAAGATTGCCCAGCGCACCATCAAAGCCCAGGACAAACTCATCGTCGACCTCAAAAGCGAGATTGAGAAGCAAAAGTCAGCTTTGCAGGAGCAGCAAGTTGAGGCACAGGAGCAATCGCTCCGCATCGTTCACCTTGAACACGAGATTGGCAACGTCAAGCAGCTCAACCGCTCATTGATGGAGGACAATGAGAGTTACCAGATACTGCTCCACGAAAAGACAATCAGTGGTGAATTCATGATGAATCCCATCATGCAGGTAAAATGAAATTCACTCCTCGATTTGGTTTGTGTCACCTCACCTTCTTTTGGCGTATTCCTGAAGGTGGATGAAGAGGAAGCGAAGCAACAGAAGCGCCGCAGCCTCAAGGCATCCACAAGTACTTCGAGTAGCAGCGGTGGTCTCAACCTGGCTGCAGAGCTCAATCTGGCCAGTGTGGGTACCCCAGATTGGGATAACAGCCAGGCCACCGACTCGGAAAAGACCATACATAGTAAGAACAGAAACCTTAATTCTCCACCGTATGATTTTTCGTGTCGTCTCACCTCTCTATTTCATGCACAGAGCTGACCGAGGAAGTCAAGATGCTCCAGGACACTAACCGCGCTCTGCAGCTGTACATGAACAAAATCTTGATGAAGATCATCAACAACAAGCAGCTCGAGGACGTCCTCAGCATCGACCAACCCAAACCACCGAGCATGCTCAAGCAGCAAGCCGAGAGGAAGGAACAGGAGCAAAAGCAGCAACCAGTCAAAATTTCGGCCGCTCCCGGTCCAGCACCCAGCCGCACCCTGTCCAGTACCCTGCTAGGCAAATCAAACGGCACCAAACAACAGCGTCGTCGCACCATCTCCTACTGGAACAATGGCCAAAACAATAACAATCAGAACGGCAAAGCACCTCCGCCGCCGCCTCCTCAGGACAAGACAGATGACAAGAGTGCGCGCCGCCACTCCACCATGCTCCCCGAACCTTCCACACCGACGACTGCTAACAGCGGCTGGGCCAAGGCCCTCCGCCGCATGAGTGGCATAGGCTGGTCTACCAACAAGTCCCCAACTGCCGAGGATGAGTTGCCTCCTTTGCCCGCCAATGGTCTCGCTGCACCCTCGATGAGTCGTTCCACTAGCACCAACACAACCTCCTCGCTCCGTCGCAGCAACGAGCTCGCGACTCTTCAAGAAGAATAACCTATTTATGTTTGATATATCCTGGAGAATCTAACTCTTTCTTTTTCTTTTATCTTCCCTTTCCTCTCCTTTTTCTTTTTTTTTCCCTTCTTATATTCTACTATTGATATCCACCTTTTTTCCCTCCGTTTGTTGAACTCACGCACCATTTATGACGACTGACTCATAAACGCAAAGCCTCTGAGAACCGCGGCTCCTTTTGCTTGTATCACCTATCTTCGCATGTCTACTGGCTGGTAAACCGTGCATCAGTATCACGTATTCCGAGATGTTTCCGTATCTCGGATGGAGCATGACAGAAATTTTTGGATGTAGTTATCAATGTGTGGGATATAGAAAATAATACGGAATTTGAAGAGGGTGGATGTGGTAACGGGAAGTCAGAGGGTTGGTATAATATGCTACTGCTGGTTATTGAGCTGATGGTGACTGTTGTACCTCTCTTGGTATCCAGTTTTTTTTACGGTACTTTTAAACACAGGAGCATTAAATAGACAGAGTCCTTTTTGATATACAGTCTTTCAAAAGACACATACCCTATTCCTCTTCTGATACCTCTGGAACGAGGTGGTGAGCAGAAGCGATAGTGTGATCATAACGATGCGACCTTGGTCCTGTTTTCAGACCCCGCCCGACAATTTCTGTTGTCAATTTCGTAGTGTTTGACAGGGTGGCTGTTGCTCATAAACTCCTCATGCTTTCGACATACACAAACGCATTGGCACGCGCCACCTTCCAACGGGCACAGCGTGGTCTGTTTGGCGGAAAACATATTCAATTTGGCAACAACGTGGGTCTACTCTAGTCAGCTGGATTCTACTGTACTTACATCTGAATGATAATCTCGCTAGAACCCCTTCTCCAAGAAAAAGACTCGCCGCACCTGGCTGCCGAACGTGCAATCGAAAAAGCTGTACTCGGACGCACTCCAAAAGTTCATCGATCTCAAAGTCACGACATCTATCCTGCGTACGATTGATAAAAAAGGTGGCCTCGATCGGTACCTTCTCGACACTCGGGACAAGAATCTGTTTAGCGAAAAGGCCCTCCAACTCAAGGCCCAGGTTACCCGTTCATTACAACGAAAAGCAGAGCAACAGGCTTAATGAATACAGAACCAAAACAATTGTGTATAGATTATCCAGAACCAAACATATGCGAATTTGGCTTATTTTTGTCAAGTGAGGAAAAAAAAAAGAACTCAATTACAAGGAAGTATGCTACCAAACAGAACAGCAACTACAAAAACTGGAGGAGAAAAGGAATACCATTCCGATGACGATATGGCTGGGATGACGCGCGGGGATGGACGGTATATACTGTGATTTGGATTTGGATTTGGATTTGTGCTTGTGTGTGTGTATGTGTGTGTGTGTGTGTGTGTGTATGCATGTATGCATAGATTACTGGACGTGCTTACAATTATCATAATCATCATCCACGACTACTGTCCGCTCTGAACCAGGTGTCGCTACAGTCGCTGTCGTAGGTGGGGCTGGTTCATGAGCCAGGAACTCGTCTGAAAATGGAGATGACGTCTCGAGCGCTGGTAACCGCATCGAAGAAGGCGCGACACGCCGCCGGTCTTCTACCGTGCTGCTATGGTGACTGTCGGTCGTGCCATTGCTGGCCGTCCGCCGCCGTCGAAATGACTCAGATAGGCGCGGTGCCAGAGCAGACGGCACATTCATCACCGTGTTGTTTAACTGGGGGTCCATCGGTTGCAGAACGGGTGCATGCATGCACGTGTCCACCGACTCCAAGGTGATGTTGCTTTCCTGCCGGTCCAGCAAATGCCGTTCCGCGGTCAGGTTATTCTTCTTTCTCGTCAGCTCGCGCAGTTCCATGTCCTTTGATTCCTCCTCGCCTGCAGTCGGGGCTGTGCCGCGCGAGGAGGAGAGGAACGACGCCGTGTTGTTGGACGCCACAAGTGCCCCGTTTGCAGTCCCTTTCGTCGAGTTGAACCATGCACACCATTGCTCTAGATCTTCAGGACTGGCTACTTGGATATGAACATCGAAAAGACGTCTACCACGCACGCGAAAGATATAGGCACCTTCCGTGGAAGAGACCACTGATGCATCGGAGTAGCTGAACACCTGGCCTTTATGCGATTTTTCCTAATGATGATACGTCAGTATTCTGTGTCCAACTTTTAGCTTTTCTACGAAACGCACCGAGAAGAAGGAGAAGTATCCAACGCGCGGGAGTAAGAATATATGCTTCATGTCCCAGGCAGCGAGGAAAGGAATATATTTGCATACGACTTGAACCGGCATGCGCGCCTATGACCAATTATCAATTCGACTTTCTCACCACTCTTATTGGACGTACCTCGTGCGCCTCCAGAACTGTCTTGTTCTTGCTCGTTGGATTATTCTCATTCGCAAACAGCGGGTCCATAGCCCCAGGTGTCGCAATCATGTGGTTCAGACTGATCAGCTCCTGATGCATAAACGTCGTTGTCTCCTGCGGACGCGGTGCAACATGTAGGCCTCCTCCGTTGCCGGATCCGTGGGGTGTCGCACGCACACGGCCCGTCAGGTCCGAGTGCTTGCCCGCCCCACTCGACTTATGCTTTCCAAAAAAGAAGGCATGCATCTTGGGCAGAAAAAGGATCAGCATTGAGAACGTGGTTGCCCATACGACCGTGAAGCCCGTGAGGTAGTGCCTTGTATAATAGTCCATGGTCGGCACCGAATAAATCACAAACCCGATGAGGGCAGAGAAAAAAATGTTGCTAAAAGACATGCGTATTGGGTGAGCTCTAGGTTTACGCTTAGTTTTTCCTTGTTATTTACTAGACGGATATGCCAATCTGCCGGTACTCGCTGTACTTGGAGTAGCTCTTACCGACCGCACGTGTCTTGATGGCTAAGAACGTCGCAAAGGCCAGCTGTCCAGCCGCCATGATGGTCAACAGGGCCACGTAGATTTTTGTACCGGGACCTTGATAGGAGCAGCCCACAATGTAGGCTGTGAACGAAACTGGAACGTGGATGGTGGTGATATCGCTTGTGCAGAGCCAAAGCACCAACAAAATCTATACATTTATAGCGGAACGATAAGAAGTGTGAAAATGCACGATCCAGTGAAAATTACCGTTTCCACAAGAATCATGGAACCCGAAACCTTGAGGAGCTGCAAGTCGGTGACCACAGTTCGGGTGATGAAGATATTGTTGAAAATGCGATAGATCCGATAGTTTTTCGCAATTAAATTTCTACGCCGAGCATATGTGAGCACCTCTCATTTTTACCTATCGCGGTGCAAACTTACGCCAGTACAAGTGAGAGACCCACATGGAAAGTGATGGGTATCATGATGCAATCAAATTTAGAACGGAAAGCCATGAAAAATAGTGTCGAGACGTAGCACAGCGTGAAACCGATGAGCTCGAGTACACAAAAAAGCGGGCTTCGTGGTAGTACGTTAGCAAGAGAAAGTATTATTTCAGAGCAGACCTACCTAGATGCCTTGAACACCTCGTGTTTGCGATATAGCATTACCACTGTCATCATGGTCAGGGCTAGAAAAGCACCAAAGCTCACAAAACTGACTATCGTGATCGCCATCGGTGATGTAAAACCTGGATTTAATGCAGTTTGGGTCGGGATACCGGAAGGTGGCTACTACAACGAAAAGAAACTCCATATGAGATCCGAGGGCTTTCTTTTTTTTTTTTGTATCGGACGTTTACCGTGGTGGATTGATCATGGTACACAGGGGGCTGGGTCAGCGTTAAGTCGCCAGCCATGATGTTGCCGATCGCTACTTCAGTGCCATTTTGTAAATTAAGCACATGAAAATTGCTTTTTCAATAGTGTGAGTCCCACAATAACGTTTCCCAGTTTAAAGCTTACCCTAGCATGACGTCGCCGTTCTGGTCGAACATCATCGGTCCATTGGGTCCCACGAAGCTCGTATTGAATGTCGCGGGCTGGAGCGAGTCGCCCATCTGTCCCTTGGCCAGCCGCTGGCGCGCATCGGCCGTATCCGTCGCATTGTTGATGGTCTGGTTGAACCCATATGCCATTACCATCATACAGGAGTAAGCCAAACTAAAGTAGAGGATGAGCCATCCGTAGTGCTTGGTACTGAGTACATACCCTTCGTTGCTCGTTATGCTCCCTGTGCCAGCAAATGGATATCTAGGAAGTGAAAGAAGAAGAACGCATCAGCGCAAGCCATGCTTTCATTTACTTGAAACTCACAGCTCAGGATCCAGTGTTTTCCATTTCTGCAGAAAAGCGTCATAGGGTGGATACCCAGACAGATCCATCATGGTCTCAAAGGTGAATATACCTCCGGAAAAGGTACGATTGAAATCCAATGGCGTGTTGACTGTAGTGACTTGGGCAATGTGCTGAAAGATACTGGTCGTATTGGTTGTATTGGTCGTATTAGTAGCGGTCGTGCTTGTGATACTTTTTTGTGGATTCATGAGTGGAGCGCTGGAAACAGTGCGGTTGGCCAGGGCCGCATTGAATTCGGTAGTTGCGGTGTAGAGGTCATCTACGAGTGTACCCATGGTAATCCAGACCGTGCCGTTGTTGATATGGCCTTGATGACCCGCTGCAATAAGGGCGGCGAGCTGAGCATCACCATCTGCAGCGACGAACACAACACCCACACCATGCGCCATGAGGTCTTCGATAGAGGAGTAAATGTCGCTGTTCGGCCCGTCGCGGTAGAACCGCTCGTAAGCTTTGACATGGACCCCTTTCAATTTGGACTTCATGATCATATTTTCTGCCACTGAGATACACGCGTATAAGTCTCTATATGTGTTTCAAAACGCTGAATGCCTACGCTGCTGTCCCGTATCGTCGCTGGTGTATAGGATGCCAATTACGGGCCATCCCTGGCTCACGATAAACGAAAGTGCTGCATCCGCATATAAGAGGTTTGTCTGCACCGTTCGAAAAAAGTAGCCATATTGTGTCTTGTCCGAAAGAGAGTCTATCCAGGGAGAGTGGAATACATATGTTATTGTTTTGTTTTGATTTTTTGCCAGTGAATACCTGCGACGGCCGTAAAAGAGCACTGAGGAATTTGGAGGGTACTAGTCATGAGCGCGGACAAAGACGTCCAGGAGGACGAGATATCACCAATAACAGCCACCACACCTTCTTGGATCAGCGATACAGCTGAGAAGACGGCCTGTGTGATGGCCTGTTGACCGTCCACATCTTTTGGATACGAGTCTTTCTCGACGAGCGTAATGTAAGCCCCTGGAATCAGCTGCTGTCGATTGATTTCGTCGGCAGCCAACCGTATGGCAGACGTGCCACTAAATTCATACATGTGTATGTGATCAGCGTAAGATGCATCTTTTATAGGGCCTTTAAAACGAAGGCGGTATGTATTGGATGTTTTACCTGATCGTAAGTTCCTTGGTCCAGTTGTTGTTTTGTTGGTGAAAAGGCAAGAGCACACCGACTTTGAGCTCGGTCAAGCTGGGGTTGGCTTTGAGGGCGAGGGGTTCTAGAAATGTGGCCCCATCCGTATGTCGCACGGTGAATCCGTCGAGCGTCGTCGCATTGGTTGTATTGGTTTGGGTCTGATTTGCTAGTACAGGTGGCGGTAAAATGGTGGTGTTCGCAGGCGGTCGAAGTGCATGATCGGCTACGGACATGATACAAATATTAAAACATGTGCCTGTTACGCGTAGGCGTAGTAATAGTTATAGTAAATAGAGAAATATGAGTGGTAGGGTGTAATAAAATAAGTAGTAGAGAAAGATCAATAACGGGAACAAAGAGAACAAAAGGTGAAAGCAAGCGTATCAAATAAGGAGCCAAGGTAACTGGATACAGCTTGCCAAGGAGCGTACCAGAAAAATAAAGTAAGAAGTTGAGACAGGGGACAGGGAGAGAGGGGAAGAACGGGGAGGGGGCCTGCTGTGACGGGCCAAAGGTAAGTGTCTATATATATACACAAATATATATAAATGAAGGGTGGTTCATGAAGGTATAGTCCGGTAAATGATAAAAAGGGGCTGTCAAAGCCTCAGATTCATATATACATCAGACATGTATCTTGGACAGAGGGTCAGACAGGCGAATCAACAGAGCTTACCAACTGCTCGGAGCTTGATGGACGCAGTCAAAAGGAAAAGGGGGATTCTTATTATGGTCACACATACTCTAACTTGACCGCATGGGGTGCTTCCCCAAACAAGCATTCGATCATCATTTATGCTTATGGTACCGTTGCAGTAGGCTACTTCTTTAAGAATTTTTACATTGGGATGCATATGAAGAAGGGGAGAACAAAGGGGAGGGGGCGCTGATTCTTTGTCATTATTGTTCAATCGACTATAGTATATACTCGGAACATAGCAAGGACAGAGCGGATCAGAAAAAGAGAGTTACGAGTGAGCGCCCCAGCGATGTCTGTGACACCACGAACCGCGTAAATTGCATGCTTATATCCTTGTCGCTGACTGGCGCTCGGCTGTCGGCGAGAAGGGTCAAGGAGGAAGGTCATCTTGCTAAAATTGCAGAGATGTACAAATATGGCTGATGATAGTAGTAGTTTGAGTGGCTCTTTCATACGGCTCAATTCGCTCGACGCACACAACATTATTATTTTGCTCACATTTCTTCCCCATTTACGATAACAACATATTTGATTACTTTATATCTTCGCTCGCATCCAAAGAAAAAAAAATGGCAGGAACTCAAGCAGTGGGATCGGGGCTTCAATGCACCGTGAATGATATTTATTATTTTGAGAAAAGGTGGATCTCTTGTCTTTGTGCATTTTTTTTCTGTCGTTTCTCTCCATGTACAAATCAACACCGCCTACGCCTCTCTTTGTGGAGGTCGATACCACGCAGACCACAAAACCAAACACAAACCCCTCAACAACAGTGAGCCCGTTCCAATTTACGTCGAACCCACTGCAGACAGCTCAACCGAAGCAAGATCAGCAGCGATCATTGCCTCCCTTTTTCACCAAAACTCGCTGGACGAGCGCACCCACTTTTTGCCTCGGAAGCACCTCCTCACAACCCAGAGCACTCGAAACAGACCGAAGACCCTCTTTGGACACGGATGATTCTTTGACTTTTGGCGATGCACAGGTACAGTGCGATGGTGCCTAATCCACACCCTGGATTGTCCCAATTTACACACGTTCGTTTCTTCCTTAGCTATGGGGCCGCTCCAAACGACGAGAAAGCACATTGGACAACACTACAGAGTAAGTAGAACGCACGCAGGAAGTGAGTGCTATTGCCTGTGACTTACAATGGAACAGACGAAAAGGCAAGGTAGCGCGTGCCTCGACGTCGACGGCGTCTGCAGCTGAGGCAGCCAGCCAAGAATCAGCTCAGGAAGAACACGACAGCGCATCCACCATCTACGTCTTTGGTTTTCCGACCAACACAGACCAGGTCGTCTTGGATCATTTTGCAAAGTATGGTGCTATTCGAGACCGCACCACCGCAGGCGAAGGCAACTGGCTCACCATCCGATATGAATCTCCTGCCATGGCTCAACAAGCTCTGAAGAGCAACGGAGAGGTCATTGCGGGTCACATGATTGGTGTCAAACTGCAGCAGCAAGCACAGACACGTCCTCAAGAAGAAAAAGGCAAAAAGGTCAACCGGCTCATCCCGCTGCAGCGTGCCGATCTTTACAAGAAACCAACGCAACCTGCTGGTGTCAAACTCGGCAGCGGTCAGTCTGGGCTCAGCGTCTTGAGCTTGCCGTCGGTGAACCCTACCCTTGGCAGTGTCACTGTACTCAAGGATAGTCTCAAGATTGTCGATAAAGTCAAGGAGTTTATCTTTGAATGGTAGAACCGCAATAATAAAGTATTCCCCTCATCATCTCCCCTCTGCGCTCTTCTATCTCCATCCTGTAATATACTATATATCTTACATAACAATACTATACATGCCATGATGCGTGCTAAGCTACGCTATGCTATACTTGAGGGTAGAGGTCCAGTCGTCGATGCTGCATCACTGGCATCTCTTTGCGAATGCGATGCAGATAAGCCAAATCGATAGGAGCTAACGCAAAGGTGGGCTCGGTCGTATCCGCACACCTTGCAAGAATGGTACCCCATGGATCGACAATCTATGACACGAGTTATTTTAGTTACCTTGTTCCACGCTCGCTCATCGTGATATACCATTGCGTTGCCGAAGCTGGTGCGTTTCGCGTTATGAGGACCTATTTGAGCAGCTGCAATAACATAGGTCTGTGTCTCGATCGCACGCGCCCGTAGAAGAGGTTCTATATCAATTATAATCCATCTGAGTTCTCGCTCTCCTTCGACATCTTGCTTTTGACTTTACCCCAATGCGCCATGCCTGTTTTAACGGTGAACGCGCTCGGGAACGTCAAAATCTCGGCTCCCAGCCGTCGTTGACGAATGGATAGCTCTGCAAAGCGCAAGTCATAGCATGTCTGAAGAGCAGTGCATCCCAAGGGTGTGGTCACGGGTTCGACGACGCAGTCGCCTTCGATCGTGCTATCGCTCTCCATTAAACGTGGGCCTCCCTCGATATCAACGTTGAAGAGGTGGATCTTGCGGTACCGCGACACGATTTGACCAGCAGCATCAATCAAAAGGTGTGTATTGTACATCCGCGAGTCACCCTGTGCCACTGTGTCAATGGATCCAGACGTCTATGCTTGCCAAGCCTAGGTTACCTTTTCATGGACACCCACTGAAATCCAAATACGCTCTGCCAGAGCCTGTGCCTGCATTTCCTTAACAAACACTGACTCACTCAAGGGCTGGGTAAGCGCGAGTGCCTGTTCTGTTGACTCGCTGATGAAGTCGGACGCCTCAGGCAAAAAGAGCATCTGCCATCATGAAAGCGACAAAAAGCATCATGAGCACCATGAGCATCCAACACACACACACACCAATTTCGCGCGATTCCCAATGTGTACCTTGGCTCCCGCGCGCGCTGCTTTGGAGACCAGGTCAACGCACGCTTGACAATTCCGTGCTACCACAGAAGACGCACAGAACTGTCCGACTGCTGCAAGCGTCATAGCGTCTATCTTCGTGGAAAGAAGAAAAATAGAGATGCGTACGATTCCTTAGATACGTCGCATAGCATTATCCAGTCGGACTGTCCGCAGGCGGGAGCCGAACACAAAATCGCAATATGCAGTAACAACGTTAAGGGCTGTGACAAGTTGTACATATCCCGAGCGCTTCTGCAATCAAATCGAATGTTGGTATGTCTTTACATATTAGCAACAGCTTTCCAGAGGGTCGCTTTTGTGCCTAGGTGGCCGGAAACTATTCGTGGGTACACGCTCTGGCGTGACTGTTCGCATTCCCCATGTATGCCTAATGCAGCTCGAATAACTGTTGAGTGATACAAAGTACTGTTATTAATCCCATACCGATAACGGGCGCGAGGCATACGCCTATCGCTGGGGGGGGGTGGGTGGGAGAGGGTGAGTTTGAGTGACATTTCCGGTAGGCTGCTTAGCCGAGTCAAAGGCAGATGTATGGGGAAAAGAACGCAGGAGAAAAAGACTAGAATAGGAATTGACATACGGTATTTTTCGCGTTTTAAGAATCCATTGCGTTAATTTGCCATCACACGGCTCACGTATAGCGACGGGAAAGCGAGTTCTCATGAAAGGAGCATTGATATTATATGTGTTTTGCGGAAGTGGTGTCAGCTACAAGGACCTTATCTGTCTTCATATCTCGTTAAATGGTACAAAGTCAAGCGAAAACCTTATACAATCTTTTCGCTCCTGCCAGTCGAAAACAGACTTCTAGCAAACAAGTTGTTGGCTGACTATTGATCCTTAAAAGGAACAGAGATAGCGCAGCGCAGCCTATGACCTGATAGCAGGACGACCGAACTTCGCTTAGGTGACGAAGATTCGACACATGCGTCATGTGCGGGTTTAACTTCGGGAGAAAATTATTTTGTGTATAAGATACATACATCGCGTCCAGCCTTATATTATATGTACTGTGAAGCATATTACACTACATAACAGTCGGCTTATGGCTGATGAATTAAATGGGATATGTCTTATAGAGAGAGGCAAAGAGAAGTATGTCTATCTGTTGGTATGAAGATCTGCAGAATAGAGATGGGCGAAAGAAAAATAGAGGTCTTTGCTTTCAAGGAGCTGCTGGGGCTTATACATGCCAGCCATCATGCCACGTTCATCCACAATAAGGACACTATTATAACTGTCAGATAATGGCAACCCGATTTTAATGGCTCACTTACCGGTGAGCAAGCATGACTGTCTCTCGTTGTTGTGCCATGACAAGCGTTACTTGGTCGGCAAAGTGATGGCGAAGGATGTTGTTGTCCGTATCGCAGATGACCTAATACGTTTTGATCAATTGCGAATTCAATTTTCTCTTCACCTTTTACCTTGTTGTCGGATTCATCAATGACAAGAACACGTGAACGGCGCAAAAGAGCCCTGGCCCAGCAAAGATTCTAATACGCTCAGATGAGTCTCGCACACAAAAGACGAGTTCGCCTACCCTTTGCTCATGTTCGTTCAGTGCGTGGGCAGGCATATCTAGCCCGAGATCGGTCTGACAAGCGCGGCTCTTGAGGTGGACTTTCTCAAGCACTTCCCACAGGTTAGCATCGGGGTTCGTGTTTAATGGGTCCTAGACACGAAGAAAATGAGAGCCTGTTGTCTGAGTAATATAGCGTTTTACCAGAGTCTCGCGGATTGTGCCAAAAACAGCGCTTGGTATGTACGCCCATTGCTCTGGCGAGACTGGATGACCGAGTACAGCGATATGGCTTGGAGCCAAAAGACGTCGTTGCATTGCCGACGTAGCGTTACGATGGGTCACGACAGCTACTTTCTCTGCTGGAGCGAGATGTATGCGATTAATCTGCTGTTCCTCGTCTGGTACGTTTGGCTGCGTGTTGATTTTGTTCATCAATATTTGCCATCCTTCCAGCTATCATGGAAATGTGAGTAGAAGATATACGCATAAGGGAGCAGCAACGTACGTCCAAGTGACTAAGATTATGGCTCAGGTAAAGAGCACAAAGCAGACTACACCCAAGAAGGACGCGATCCAGGTCTGTTGTGGTGATGGTATGAAGGACGAGCAAAAGTGATGCCCCCAAGAGACTGAGGGACGCCAACGCCGCATTTAGGACTGAACAACGCCGTTGCACGGCCGAGGCCAGTAAGGAGTGCTGCGTGCTTCTATCAGCTTCTATCCGGCGTATCGTATCCAAACCGCTAGATTGGATCTTCATTAAGAGCCATGCCGAGGGTAGAATAAGTAGAGAATAAAAGGGCGTCATTATACTAATCCATGCGACGCAAATGCACATAGGGATGAGACGACTAGAATGCAAAACAATCAGCTATCATTGAATGTGTCATCAAGTGCACTTACGTGAGACTTTTCCGAATAGAGTCGGAATATCTTTGGCTACCAAGACGATACGAGACTGCTTGGTGACCAAAGGACAAGACAAAGAGTGTCACGCAAGCGAGATACCCTATCGAGTCCACTTTGGAATAAGCAAGCCAAAGAATCCAGCCAAGGTGCGTCAACGTCATGCCAAGCTGGCATATGATTAGGAGTATCCACTGAGCAACAGACACATTTTCATCGATGTGAAGGTCGAGAGATGGTTTTCTGACCGATCCCCAGTACCACACGTGCTCCGTTGTGGGCATTTCTGTGATCAAGATACGCGTCTTGTGCTTCCACATGCCCTCCAAAAGGTGCTTCGAGATGTGTTTCTGAACTGGCTCGGACAAATCAGCGAAGAAATGACGTGGTAGGACGTAGACATCGGCTGCGGTGTAGGCTGCTTGTGCAAGTGAGACGAGTTTACGGGTAGTGTAGGGCTTATGGGTCGTATCGAGGGCGCACGCCTTGCACACCTTCTGAAAGTGGACTGGGTCCCATGGACGCTCCTGCACGATGGCGTCTTTGATACTGGCATGTCGAAGGGTCGTCTGTATGCGTGCGTGGTCTGGGTAAACCTTCTGCAGATACGAGAGCAGATGCGTCTCGTCTCGAGCATCTACAACCAGAGAGACAAGATCACCTGTCAGCAAAGGGACGATGTCCCTGGCTAGCGAGCCCGAAGCGCGCACACCGTCCAAAATGCTGAGGAATGCATGGCCAGCTGAATTAAGCGAGCTCTGAAACAAACTTGCGGCAAGGAATGCTGCGAACATAGTAGGTAGATCGACCGCAGCACAGAAAGTCACCAGAGCAAGTGGGAGCGAGACAAGGGAAAGGCCCGTTTGGATTCCCAGAAGGACCGCCCGGATGCGTGCTGCTGTTGGATCGCCGCGATGAAAGGATTTGCACTAATACACTATTTAAGATCATTGTCTCGATGATCTGTCCTTACCTTCTCCTTGAGATAGGATTCCCACCCGTAGAGGGATGCGTTCTCTTGGTTGGCACGCATTTGCTTCATACGAGCCACCATGACTTGCTCTTGATTTGCTTGGCGACGGCTGAAAGTTTGTATGGATAGCTCCAAGGCGAACGTCAACGCGTTCATGATAACAAGCGAGCCCATGCACATGAGCGCGTTCCACCATTCAAGATATTCCAACAGGAAAGTAGTGACCAGGAATATCTGTACAAGATCACGCAAAACTGTGGTCATGGCATGATAAGTAGTGAGTCATAAACATATACACTTAACTTTCCACGTACCTATGGAGAAGGACGCGATGCCCTTTGTCAAACGACGACAATCGTACAAGCGTGTCTACGAGATAGGTTAGAACAAATAAATTACAAGTCCCATTCCAATGAGCGTACGTCCATGGCTCGAGTCAATGGCTGGGACTCATCCCACGCCTGTTTCAGTTTGGATTGGATGCTGCTAGCTGTTGTGACGTCGATAAAAATGACGCGTTGCACGAGCAGGGCCTGGACGATGGTTACTAGACCAAGCGATACTGATGAAAACAATAAGAGTGGAGTATGCACTAGAAGACGCATAACATACTGGATGCAAAAACACCTTTGGTCGGGTTTGGGTCGTTGGCATCAATCCACCGTATCAGCGTGAGAGTCAATAACGGATATGTGATAGCAAGCAGGCCTGCGATGACTGACAGTGACTGTAGAAAAAGGCATTTAGAAGAAGTTGCTTCAGCGTCGTTATTAAGATGCTCACGCTCGCTTTCAGTAAGGGCTTCCAATAAGAGCCCAATAATGACCAAAAGAAAGGTTGCCCATTGGTTCTAAACAGAACAATGAGCAAGCTGGTGGACCGGCAGCGGTATTTCATACATACTGCATCATCCACTTGGGTTTCTCTGTTACTTTTTGTGCGACGGTATCACTAAGGAAAACAAGGTCAATGGAATCGATACGCTTATTTAACCTGTAGTAACATCCTTACATACCCAAGCAGGTCACCGACATCAATGTCTTGCCGGATGATCAAGCTTACCCAGCAAAACGTGATACGATCGAGAAGGTTGTGGCTGTTAATAAGAGTCTGAACGAGATCGGCATTTTGGTTCTGAGAGACGGGTATGTAAGTGCATTGTGTAGGTCTCCAGCATTCAAGGGCAAGAAGAATGAGCGGTAGCAAGGTGATAGCGCAGTAGAGGCCTAGGAAAGGTATGCCGGTATCAAAGACGGTGCGGAGCCGAATACCGTGAGCAAGGAAAAGAGTAGACCAGTAAAAAATCAAGACTCCGGAGGCGATACGATTGCGAACGTGTTCAACATGGTTGAGTATAAATGCCACGAACTACAAAAAATGATGTGAGCATACTTTTATAATTTCTCTTTCCTGCATCTCTGCGTGTACCATGCCAGTGAGATTCAGCCAAGGCTGTGCTTGATGCCACTGGTGAAGAAGAGCAATCCTTATGAAGCTAGCAAACATCCACAAGAGCATCGTGGCCTGCACACGGTCAGTTTAAAGACAAAAAGAGGTTATGAAAATGCTTGCCATCTTGATCATGTAAGCTGTGGTGAGCGCGTAAGGAATGGTTTTGGCCCGGTTGCGCTGCTTTTGGACGAGGCGAGAGATACGATACGGTGCAGCGACCCAGATGAAAAGGGCAGGTAAGAGCAAAATCACACTGTTATATATGTTTGTATTTGTGAATGAATTTCTTTGGCTGTATCAACCGATCGGACGAAGTGCTTACGTACGATTCCTCAAAGCACGGCGTAAAATCGACTTGGCGATTGACAGAAAATGGTCCCTGCATAGCAACAAAGGATGGTGTGTGTCACATTTCGCTGCTCTGTATAGCCGGCTGTATCCTCATTTTTATTACCCAAGCTTCTGCATCCTCGCATTGCATCCTCACTGCTGATATGTGGATATGTGAAGAATAGATGAAAGAGAAAGAAAGAGAAAGTATTTTGACAATGGGAAAGTAAGCGCGCCTTTTTCTCTTTTTTCAGCTGTTCTACTGTCACGGGTTTGTGCAACTGTTTGAGAAGCCCCGGATTGCGATCCGATATGTACATACGGTACAGTAAAGTCGAAAACCTTAGTTTCTCTTCTCTCTCCCAGACGGCATTCCATCTTGACACTGTACAACTTTGATAGCGGGCGTTCGACTTTTCAGGTGCATATATCAAAAGTGAGTGTATTTAGGACGAGGCGCCGTTCGCCGGAGAAGACACGGTTATTGACAGATTATGAGCATCTCTGGGCTCGATATGGCGGTAATAATCCTTTTCGGTGCCGGTGATTTTAAACCCGTTGGCCTGGTAAAACGCGAGAGCCTGTTCATTTGCGGTCTGCACGTGGAGCTCGACCTCATGGAGCTTGGTGTGCTTGGCCTGTTCGAGGATGTGCTCGAGAAGGGCGCGACCTACACTCACAGACATAGATGAGATATCCATATCCACGTCTCTATGAAGGGGATATTATTTATTACCTATGCCCAAGTGGCGGTAGGATTTCAAAACGCCAAGAGTCATCATGTATATTTTGTTTTCGGGCGATTTGCGGCAGCACACAGCACCCACGCACACGTCATTATAGTAGGCTGTCATGACGAGGTTAGTTTCTTCTATAGACTAGAATCATAATCTATGTTACCTAATTTTGACAATTCGCCTGATTGAAGCACTTCATCATAGAACTTGTCGCCGTAAAAGACAGGAAACAAAACCGAGTGAAGTTTGCGTAACTGGCCGACATTGTTAGGCGTGACATCGCCCAAAGCAATGTGCTGTGTGCTGACCACAGAAGGTGACATTTGGAAAGGAAGGCAAAAAAAATTCGACACGGATTACATAGTTGGGCAACCACAGCCAGTTAAAACGCTCAATATGGAGCTGTTCCTGGCCAATCAAATAGTCGATAATGGGCCCTTTTTTTCACTCTAGGTGATTGTTTGCATTTTTGAAACGAAACCCCTGTTCGTTGTGAATCTGCAGAGGGAAACGCGCAATACCTCCTGGCATCTTCCATAAACCAGGCGTGCTTTTGCTTCTCTTTCGCATTTTCTACTCTGAAATGAGCAGCCATGATATGATCAGAGGCCGTATAACGCCACAATTGTCTATAGGGGGCTTCACCTTGAGACTGAACAGCTACGAACAACATAAGAAAACGAGGCCAGTTTCACCACGCTCGTTCGATAAAGTTGAAGGGACAATGGCTAACTGTCCAGCTGCCCTCTGGTTTTGAAGTACTGTCTCTTAGACGGCTGTTGATACTTTGGCCGACGATCTTGACAGCGAAGTTGATGCTCTCGAAAATAACCCGACTCTCCTTGACGAAGACAACGGGCTTCTAGGAACAAGACTAAGCGAATAAATTTCCCAGAGCTCATTTATTTTGAAGAACCTGAGCTCCAGTTTGCTGTACTACGGATGCGTTTTGTTACGGCTGGCTCATCTACTTTTCAAGCATCCGCAACCATACCACCAGAGTGAAAGGCAAAAGGATATGTCAAAACAGTTCATCCGCGTCATCGTTGTTAAAAGTACACGATGCTGTTGTATGGTTTTTTAACAGCTGCGAAATAAATCAACAGTGATGGTGTATTCTTTTTGCTAATATATCGCGCTCCCAGGGCGTGAATGCACAAGGGTATGTTGTTCGAATATGCTTACATGTCATGGAAGGAACCACCGGATGCCTTCCGCTGTTTTTATTATATATATATTTAGTTGCAGAAGATACCAATTGAAATACAAGCGCTATATCATAGCGGCTTGGAGTTCTAGTATTCTCACACCATGAACTTTATAAAAACCATTCTCTATCAAATCCGTCACCTGCACTCTGGCCCTACGAGTCATGCACAGAGCTCAGTGTCGGTCAGTGCGGAGACCGGTTCGAGTACTTGGAGCGTTGAGCAGTTTATCCCATTGCTCTGCCATGAAAAGGCTGGACTGGCTGCAACTATGCTGCCAGCCCAAATAGATGCAGTTGAGGCCAAGATGTATATCAAGTATAACTAGCTAAGAGGGCCTAAAGTAAGCTGGGGTGTTCTTCAAACTTACATGACCATCCAACGTGCTTCCGCAGACACACTGCACTAATTGTACCTCTGCAGGCCTGCCTTTTTGACTGTGAAACCCACTGTTTTGGGAGGGTCGCCCAGCGCACCGGCCTCCAGTTCCATGATCTACATTTTCTGAGAGACCATTCCGCCGATCTCTTGTTTCGTTTGGTTTCCTTGATTCTGCCTTACTTGACTAATGCTCACTCAGTCCTTGTCTTTGTTTTGCCAGTGTGCTAACCATGTGTATCTGCAACATCCTTACCTCCTCCGTCTGGACCTTCGATTTTCTACCTGTTTGGAGAACAGGAGAAAAGGTCAAAAACAGGGGCGCATCCAAAAGCGATTGTCCGCTTTATCCAAATACATAAAGATGGTGTGTACAGTATCACATAAAAATGTGTATTTGCAAATGATCGGTGTTGTAAGGCCGCTGCTCCTCTCCTCTCTCCCTTAATTTCGACCATAGAGAATATGGTTTCCTCTGATAGCCCCTTTTATAATCCTCAAGATTCACGCCCTCCCACTTATTCTGTGAACGTATCAATCGCACCAATAGGTCAAAACCAATAGAGAAAACAATTACATCGGTGAGTTTAGCCTATGGCACTGGCTGATTTTTTCCATCGTCTCGGGATCGCCATCTCTGAGAGCTATAACAACAAGGGGTCCTGCATATTTACCATCCTTCTACTATATCAGATCGTATCTTCTTGTCTCTTTGAGTCTACATACAGTAGCCGCGCGGATAAGTTATACGCTCGGGAGATCCAAAAGATATAGCCAGGCCAGAATATAACCTATCTGAGCGTAGCTGCGCGGATACATTACACCTCGGGAAATTGGAAAAGAATAACTTCGGCCAGAATATAACTTATCTGCATATAACTTATCCGTGCGGCTACTGTATGTTCATCCGAATTATTATAAAAAAAATACTATTGTGTGATACATTATTATATATATGAACGGTTTTCTTCGTTGCCTTGTATCTTGCCAGACACATAGAGCCTATATCTCGCAGGTAAATTGTCCAGCCAGCCATTTGCTTCTGCTCTGTGCTTCCTTCTTTTCTTTTTCTCTCATTAAATATGGATTTGAGTATAATGGCAATGATATGATTCTGCAAGGTGAATGGGGGCATTTTCAAGGCTCAGTCTTGCGCAATGGCGAACGCTAAAGATCGATCAAGGCACTGATATGGATCGGTTTCTTGTATTGTAGTGGCGTTGGTTCAATTAGAAGGAATAGATAGAGTGGTACGTATGACTATAAGGGTGTACCAATCAAAAATACAGACGATAGGAAAGGAGGAGTACTAACGAGACTGTATTGTAGATATATACGAAAGAAAAGAACAAGAAAGAAAGGAAAATTGTCAAGAGGTAGAAAATGATAGGAATTATGTTACAACGGGTGATGGATCTCATGAGGAGGGCGCTCGGCGCGCTTGGGAGTGGAGGCAGGTGACGGAGGGCGATACCCCGGCTCGGAGGGTAATAAGGGAGGCCCCATACCTTCTTCAGGTTGCGGCGCCAAGGGCGGTGTCGCATGCGGTGAATAATGCTGCTGCTGCTGCTGCTGTTCTTTCTGCTCGGGTCGGTCGATCAGGGCAGCAATGGAAGGTGACTCGCTAGCATTCAACCGACTGTGCCACCGCTGTTCGCAGTCGACTGGCGTGCTGTTGGGTACCATTTTGCTCACCTCGTCCCAGTTGTCTGTCCCATACTTATCCACCGCTTTGTGCAATACATTGTCCCGATCGTTCGTCCATTCGTATGCCTCTGTGATTTCTTCCATCTTGACGTCTACATAAACGGATGTATTAGACATGTCTATAGATTTCAGTAAACCGTATGTACCATCATTTTGACTGTTCTGCTTCGGGAACATCAAGTTCGGCATAGACAACAACGCATTCGCAGAATCAATGGATCGTTTCGACCGCTTGGCGTCTGGCGGAGGCTCACCTTCATGGTCCTTCGTCTTGCCCTTCGTTGGATGATTATTAAAGTCGGGATCTGAAAGCATGCGGTCAGCCACGATGCCGAGACTCTCAAGCGCAGAGAGATATTGATTATGTCGTTGTGGCGATTGGGCAGATGCAGATGAAGAGGATATGGATTGTTGTGGTGTTGATGACTGCGGTGGTTGGTGTTGGTGCTGTTCTTTCTGTTCCCTTTGTTCTTTTTGTTCCTTTTGTTCCTTTTGTTCCTTCTGTTCCCTTTGCTTGGTAGGGGGCTTAATATCGTGGCGCATTTTAGGTGAATACTGCTGCTGAAAGAGATACGGCGTGCCGCGTCGTGCAGAAGGTGATAATGGAGTTTTCTGGGGCGTAGGAGATTGGACGGAAATCTTGGGTGAGGCCTCATGGTGAGGATAATACGAGGAAGGGTGAGATTCGTGGGATCGCACCACATCGTAAAGATACTCTAGCTCCGCGTCGCGTGCGGAGAGCCGAAGTTCCGCCAAATGCAGCTTGCGACGGATGAGCTTGCGTTCCTCCAATAACTTTTCACGGTCCAGATTGGCATCCTTTTCATGTATCAGTAAGTAACAGTTGCTGAAGCAACGAGTATAAACCAATGTAAGGTACCTCTGGTGGGAGCTTCATGGTCTCAATATTTTGTAAAGTGGTGCTCATACGCTTAAGTTTCCTTGATAAGGCCTCCATATTTTTGTGCAGCATTTTGGTCTCAACTAAATGCTGAAGTTTCTGTTCATTTTCCTGAGAATAAAAAGAATTAAACTCCCTTCCTATGCCTGATCCTTATCATGTAGACTCACAGCCATCATGTAGACACTCCGCATCGTCTCGATCGCCTTGTTGGTGTCTGGGCCGTAAATCTGCGCCTGCTCAATCTGTGAAGCTTGGGAGCGAATGATATCTTCCAGGTAACGTTGGCGGTCGTGCGCGGCTTTCAACTTTGGGTTGAGAGAAAAATGTTTGAGGTCAAAAAAAGTCAAAAACCCGAAAATGACCTGAGTATCGTTTCTCTTTGCACTTACTTGATGCTGCAACTCATTTGCATACTGCCATGACTCATGTGCATGGCCAGGAGTTGCTGGCGGAGGTGGGGGCGGTGAAGCAGCGTACTCCATCTACAGGAAGAAAGACAAAAATTAGGATGGATTTTGATTGGTGTCGGGGCTATAAGAATAGCCGACTTTGTCATACCGGAAAAGGCCGCGGCGCGATGGGCGACGGGCGAGGCATCGCCAACGGGTGATGGTGCTGATGCGGATGCTGCTGAGGGTGCGGCTGCTGAGGCTGATCGCTGTGGATGGGATTTCCATTGCTATCGAGCAGTACGAGATCAAGCTTCCATTTCGCATTTTCGCCCCAGCGGTCTATCTTTAATGCACAAAGCACACGACAATTTAGACCCCGAATCACATCCTAGCATGCATGAAAGGTTTCGCGTCTAAAAGAACTTGCCTGTTGTCGAACGGACTGAAAAATGTGGTCGAGTTGGTCAGTGGGTGTGAAGTTAACAGCCGAAGGGTGTGTTGAGGGCGAGCTGCTATCAGACAGGGGCTGTTCTGCGTCGCGTGCCGACAGCGGCGGGGTGCCCAGCGGCGACCGCGTGCGAACTGTTGCTGTGGCATCTCGTAAGCGACTGGTCGTTGGATTGTACATTCCCTCGGTCGCAAATCGTTTTGAATTTAATAGAGTAAAAAGCGAATTCGGCCGGACGAGTCAATGCCGAGAATCTGGGAATGGAAAGTTGCGTGATGAAAAAGAAAGAGAGAAAATAAAATGGAAGGACTGAGCCCCGACCCCATTTTCGCGCGCGTTCACCCGTTGCTATCGTTGGAAAAACCGAATGACGTCATGTTTCAGGCGCGTGCGCAAAGGGAGAAGCCGTCTGCTTGTCTTTCTTTTGACTGAAACTGCACACTTTTTGCGACCGGGGGTTCTCATTCATCCAACAGAACATACTGCACACCTTCTTCTCTCTTATCAGCGAGCAGTGAAATGCCAAGCATTAACGGAACATGAAAATGCTTTTTTTCTCACCCTCCGCCCCAGCATTGTCTTGATATGAAATACGAGCGCGTTTTAATATGCATTGCCTTGCTGCCAGGCACCAGTTTTCGGCGACAGCATAGCTTGTGGCGCGTTGACAGTAGCATGTTACTGTGTGATTTTTTATCTCTTGACATAATTAATGCTCAAAGGCGACACAAAAACGTGGTCTGTAGCATGTGTGTATACTCTAGATCTGGCCAAGCTGCAGGACTTGGGACTTCTCTGTACATCCATTCAGGCATAGCAAAGATTTGACACACATTACATATACATTCAGTGTATTTATATATGTAGGTATAGTGAAAAAGACTTTACTAAATGCTGGCATCGTATACTTTTCTGGTATCCACTAAAGACAATTTCTATGAGAAAACCGGCACTGCTCTTAAGGTTCTAAAATGACGAAATCTTGTTTGCTCGTGTCCAGGATACCATGCGTCGCACAATATGTGCACCCACATTAGCAGGTTGCCATCTCTTTCTTTTTTGTTTCTTATCGGTCTCTTCTATTGATTAGAAGTATGTTTTCATATTAGCGCTGAATGATGAACTGCAAGTATGCTCACATGAACTGGGATAATAGTCATGCTGAAGAGATAGCCCTACAGATTTTTCAGACATTGCTTCATCACCAGGCAGCAGGTCTTGCTTTAAAAAATTGTGTTGTGGCTGTACAATTAGTAGCACCTATCTTTCTACACGCACACGAACCTAACGACATACGCTCATATATGTAAGTACATATTTCATTTGATCTTCGTATCGAGAACAAGAATATGTAGATTACATACGTATTGGAGTGTTGCAGCTTACCTGCACGTCGACAACGAACAGATGTATCCCCTCACCTTTTCTCTTGCTATACTTTCCTTCTCAATGGTTATGCTTAAAAATTACATGCAGCACTCAGTAGTAGTCCGCTTCGTGAACAACCTTGATTCTACGTTCCTTAATTTAGCATAAGTCACCATCTTTTTCTTTTCTTTCATTAATATGATTATAAGTCTCTAAGTACATTAGAATCACGCCAGCAGCCTTATAGATAATGAACGAGTAAGCTTATCATAATAAAAGGCTTATATATCTCAATAAATGTATTGCAAATTGGAGGCGGAAAAGGCCAGAGTAAGAATACTAATATTCTAATAGTGTCTCGCACACGCAAGGAAGGGGGTACGAAGGCTGGCCCTACCTCATCAAGCGGTGGCAAACGGCCTAGAGGTGAAAGCAAATTTGAGTGGAGGCTGTCATGACCCTGTTGGTGCTCCACGCCCGAAGCGCAATTAAAATGTCACTGTTAAACGAAGCGAGGTGAGTCCCACCGCTAGTTGGTCCATAGCTATTCCAGATGACTAATATTACACCACTTGTGCTATCACACCTCTGCATCACAATGTCGCGAAGGCACAGCGATTTTGATGTGACTTACAATTTGCATATTGATACATAAAATTGTATTCATGGCATTTACCGATGTTAACGCCCGTTACTATGCTTCGTCTATCATCTATCATCTCACAGTCTTTAATCGCTTTGTCGATGAGTACCGCTGCTGCTGCGCCGTCCAAGGGCTAAACATAAGCGAACGGCCCTCGACTGATGATGAAAAAGAATTGAAGGGTACGACGTTTATCATATCACAGCCGTCCGAAGGCTATATGTTCAAGCACACACGGGCCAGGCCTGCACTTATTACCGTTTATGGTGTAGCGCACGATTAGTTTTACACGAGGGCCCGACACCGCTACGACGAGCGGCTTGACCACGGACAACCAGTTGTAGTAGACGAGCGGCTGCAGCAGATGTGGGAAGCGGAGGTGCGGCTGGTTTGCGCGGTAGACTCGAAGCCACCAGGCAGCTGGCCGAATAATGAGCCAGGCGGACGCCCGTGTCACCTGATGGTCAAGGGATAATGTGCGAACAGCTAAGTAATAGAGATTGATTCATGCTTTATACTTGGCTGCGCACACATATTTCTGCATGTTTTTCCAGAATTTAAGACGATACCAGGTATAGCCCTTGCTAATATGTTTCTGTAATATACCCAGACTTATTCCCTAAGGAAACTTGATACGTGCCTGTATATGCAGAAGCTGACATCACAATACGCAGTGAAGTAAAATTCCGTCCCACTTCGAAAAATGCGAGAATACTGTATGTACAGTAGTGCGGCCGGGAGCCGAATTTGAGGATAGGGTTGCCATTACTGGTGTGGGAGTTGAGGGGCAGCCATGAAAGTTGGTTTGGTCTTCAGCGGGGAAGTCAAGCCCTACTGCCTTCGCTTTTCTTTGGTTGCAGCTGTTCTAACCAGATACAGCCATAATAACTTCCTTCTTTTTCCTCAAAAAGGTTCCCATGGCCGATGATCACAGCAAGCGCAAACGCAAACGCGCTGTTGAAAGCTTGGAACAGCGAGGATTGGCAGAGTTCATCGTTATAAACGAATCTATTGCTGAATACTTACATGAAGCTTTGGCGACACGGACGCGAGAACGCCAAAACTCCACCCCGGTGCCGACAAGCACCTTTGACACCGTTAAGTGATACCACAACAGACTCCAGATAATTGAAGTCTACTTACTCTCTTCCTTGAAATATTACCCAAAGATTACCGAACTCGATGGCATTGCCTTGCGCGGCCTGCCTCAAACAGTGGGCTACACCATCAAGAGGGCTGGACTGGAGAACTATAAACAGTACCGGCTGTCTGATGAAGCTCGCCTGGTGGCCACGTAAGTGTGACGTACACATTGGCTTACTGTAAGTCCCTTCGGCTAATATATTGCACCATATTTGTACTCTGTTTTTAAGCCTTGGCCTCAACAGCATTTTGGACTTGACTATGCGACACTGTGGTCAGTCCACTTTGTTCACGGCAGAGCAGTTTGATGAACTGCGTACATTGCTCCAAGCACCGAAATCAGTGTCCTCACTGGCAGATCCTGAGCTCTACCTGTCCGGGTCGACTACCTCCGGCAGTAATGGCAAAAAGAATAAGAAGGGCAGAGTGGCGAGCCAGGACAAGCATGACAAGAACAAGTCCTTCACAACAGATTTGAGCGCCGTGATGGCCGAAGCAAAATCTGATACGAAAGCTGCAATGCGGAAGCTGAGACGGATGTCAGTCACCAAGCTGAACGATAAGAATGCCTTCATCGTCAATGTGCTCCAACACGTGCTGAATATTTTGTGCTTCCATACATACATGCTTGACGACAACATCATTAAAACAGAACAAGACTACTTGCTCAAAATCTGGGCACCGCTCTTCGAAGATCTATTCCGAGGGACAAATCTGAGGCTCAAGTGGTAAGCACATTCCAATAGAAGGATAAATGGCTTTGCTACTTATTGATTTGATGCTTGTAGGGGAGACAGCGGCCTGATGTCCGACCTGGCCATCGTCAACGATAGCACAGTGCAGATGCGTGCAGTTGAAGTTCCATTCTCCGTGGGCAAAACCTTTAAGAAAGATCCTAGTAAGACAAAGCATTTCTATGACCATGCCAAGGTGTTGGTCGAGGGCAAGACTATCGTGGACGAGTGGGCCACGGAAGGGTTTTTTGCCCCAACTGTTGTCCTTCAAATATGTGGTCTGGAGCTTTTCGGTATGTCACTGTCGATCACTCGACCAGGGCTATATGTTGCAACCAATGCTGGCCGCCACCATCAACTGCCGCAGCTCACATCCGAGCTAGCCAGCGCAGCGGGGTTGAGCGATTGGCTTTGGGAATTTAGGGTAAATAGGTTTAGAATCGCCAATATCTTACAAGAGCGCTTATCAGACCATTTTAGGCTATGGTCATTCAGCTAAGAGATGACTATAGTGCGCTTACGGCAAATCGGTGCATCTCCGCGCACCGTTGCGCTTACGGTAGGACGACCACAGCAGTATCTGCCTCTGCCTCTGTGTCTGTATCCGACTCAACGTCGCTTGCCCCATGTCCCTCGCCCCACATATCGTGGCTGCGCCCCACCTGGAACCCGCCTCAACCCACATCAAGCATAGTACCTCCTCCCCCGATCTTACAATAGAATCGTCATAGCTTATTTTATCTCTGTTACAAAGGGTGGCAAAAGATTGAAGAAAGGGAGAAGATAGAGGAGCCGTTTCTGCAGGTTATCTATTGATGCAAATTGGGTATGATCAGCCCGATTTTGTTACTGCACAACATCCGTTCAGGTCTCGATGTTTTTATATATTTCAATTTTTTTTTTTCGCTTAAATGGGTATTTATCTTGGAGAACTGAAAAATATGGCAGAAATGAACAAGGCAGCAATATCCATGCAAGCAGGGCAAAAATGAAAAGTTGATTTAAGATAACCACGTGTCCACGAAATCCTTTCTCCCTTCCGCTGGTGCTCAGGGTCGGCCGATGGGGAGGCTGTCGCGGGTGTTTGGAGCATTTTGAGCAGTTCATCCCACTGCTCTGCCTCGAAAAGGCTGGACTGTCCGCAACTATGTTGCCAGGTCAAGTCCAAAATACTGTTGAGGCCAAGACTTTAGATATCAGACAAAACAATAGCAGCGAAGTGTATTAGCTGGAAGGACATAAAGTAAACCGGCTTGTTCTTCAAACATACGTGGCCACCAGACGCGCCTCTGCAGACACATGGTACTCGAGGTACCTCTGCAGGCCTGCTTTTTTAATGACATATCCCACTGTCTGAGGCAGGCCGCGCAGTTTTACTCCATCTGACTCCGTAATCTTTGGGCGATATTAAAAGAAAAAGAGTAAGTAGACTTACATCACCTGGAGACTTGTTCCCTTGACGATAAACTCGCGTCACTTAACTGTGTCAAATGTGATTGTTGGCGTCACATTTGACTGGCGCCGTTTTCGCCTTGGGGCAACCGTGGTCTCGCCCAAGAAGTCACCAATAAACTCGTTGACGAACGTGAGTTCTGCCAAGCCTCGCCTAGTGAGACTCTCGGCAGCGCGCTTGCGTATGCTTTGATCATCCGTCATGAGGAGCTTATGTTTTTCTCGTTAAAAAAAGCGAAAAGTGGGAAGGGCGAGAAAAGGATAAAGGACAGTATCGTTGGTGGTAGTGAAGCCAGAAAAGGCTAGCACATGATCGTCTGACCCACCGCATGGTGACCATCGAACTCGCCGCAGCATGTAAGCCATCCAGCACTTCTTTCTCAACACCTTCTCACAAAAGTATGTGTCTTTACTGGCGGATCTCTGATCATAAATCATTCTTTTGAATCAGACAGCGCCATGATCTTGATCTTGTCCTTATGCACATCCCCAGGACAAGTCGCACAAAACTATCATTGATCTCTGACGGCTGCGAAGGCATCAAAACCATGCAAGCCATGGTAGTCTTACCCCACAAACAAGTACAAGATACATGAAAGCACCACGCATGCGACGATTAAGCCAAGCTGATTTGAGGTGACCACACTGGCCTGAAGCATCTCATATAACGAAGAAAAGAAAAAGAGAAGCATTTATAGTTGTAAGTTTATTCATAACATGCTTCACACCAGACGTAGTATTGACATCCACCTTATCCCTAGCATAAATACCACGGCTGCTGCTAATACGGAAATCCCACTGCCTCATTTGGCGTCATGGCAAGAGGCAATACTATATTATGGAGACTACGTGCTCCTGCAGAGAAACAGTAAGCAGTAAAATTGACGCGAATCGAAAACTGTTGATTCACTCGCTCTCACCTCCTTGACATCACATCCACTCAGGCATGAATCCCCGCAAGAAAAAGCTGCGATGCCGCGCAGCAAAAATTGAGGTCGAGGACACGATTTTACAAAGGTGCTGCTTCTCTTCTTTCCATGACTCCCGCCCCATGCAAGGACGTAGTATTACATGGCGAATGTGTGTTGGCATTCGCTGATCTGTGTTCGGCACCCTACTCAAGCGGGTTCGCCTGCTCATGTAATACTCCACGTCTCTGCCGTCGTCCGTGGATTGGCATGACAGACCCGGCTTGCGTTGATTTGGCACCAACACTGCCAAGGGGTGCCGCCGAACGTTACCTGTTCAGACGAGCCGTGGGTCTAATATCCATTCACCTGATTCCGCTGCGGTGTGGGAGAAAAATCGGAATAACATAAGGCTACATTGCATTCATTGCATGTCCGTCAAACGCATTTATCCACTAAATAAAAAAGAGACACGTACCAAAAATAAATAAGTAAATGGGGAATAGGTTATCGAAACGGAGGCAAAAGAAAAGAATAAGCGTAAGGTAACTTTGTATTTGTATATCTGCAATTTGATTCATTAAAAATGAAAAGCTATTTGGATATATATACTATCTTTTAAACTATGAGGACTGAACAAGGCTGCTTTCAGGCTGTAGGAAATGTAAAAGGGAGGAGAGGATGGGTATATTACGAAGGAAAGCGAGGAGGAAGAGGTTGACACGAAAAGAAATGGGAGGGCGGAGCGTTTATAAGACAAAGAGGGGAGGCAACACAAGAAAAATCAACAAATGGATGTAAAAGGAAAGAGAGTGTAACCCGTCTGCTTTAAGCGCTCGGTATGACTTGACACCTTACAATGGGGCGAGGGACATGGGGCAACCGACGTTGAATGGGACACAGATACAGACATAGACATAGAGGCAGAGGCAGAGACAGAGGCTACCGTCCTTCCGTAAGCGAAACGGTACGCGGAGATGCGCCGATTTGCCCTAAGCGCCACATAGTCGTCTCTAAGCTGAATGATCATAACCTAAAATGGGTTGATAAGCATTCGCTCAAGATATTCACGAAATAAGATTTATATACCTTGACTTGCCAGAGCCAATTACTCAGCTCCATGACGTCCGCTAGCTCTGACGTGAGCCGTGGTATTCTGCGGTATCCTGCGTCGTTTGCAACGTACAGTCCCGGTCGAGCGATTGACAGCTTAAAGCTGAAAAGCTCCAGACCGGAAAACTGCAGGATCACAGCAGGGGAAAAGAACCCTTCCTCGGTCCACTTGTCTACGATCGCCTTGCCCTCGACCAGCACCTTCCCGTGGTCATACAAGTGCTTGGACTTTGTAGGGCCTTCCTTGGAGGCTTCGCCCGCGCAGAGCGGCACTTCAACTGCACGCATCTGCACGGTGCTATCGTGGACAATCAGGAGATCGGGCCTCAGGGATGTTGTGGTCAGACCACTGTCTCCCCTGCAGGTGTCAAAAATTTTTGTAAGTTGGAGGTGCGATTATAATCGATAACTAGCCTACAAAACTTCGTTCCGAAATCAGTTCTCGTGGACTATACTCCATTTTTAATCTACATACCAACGGTAGAAGTTGGGGTCGTTAATGCGCGCTCACGGCGCGCTCACGGCGCGCTGCCGCCGGCTCACCTTACATCCATTTGTTGATTTTTCTTGTGTTGCCTCCCCTCTTTGTCTTATAAACGCTCCGCCCTCCCATTTCTTTTCGTGTCAACCTCTTCCTCCTCGCTTTCCTTCGTAATATACCCATCCTCTCCTCCCTTTTACATTTCCTACAGCCTGAAAGCAGCCTTGTTCAGTCCTCATAGTTTAAAAGATAGTATATATATCCAAATAGCTTTTCATTTTTAATGAATCAAATTGCAGATATACAAATACAAAGTTACCTTACGCTTATTCTTTTCTTTTGCCTCCGTTTCGATAACCTATTCCCCATTTACTTATTTATTTTTGGTACGTGTCTCTTTTTTATTTAGTGGATAAATGCGTTTGACGGACATGCAATGAATGCAATGTAGCCTTATGTTATTCCGATTTTTCTCCCACACCGCAGCGGAATCAGGTGAATGGATATTAGACCCACGGCTCGTCTGAACAGGTAACGTTCGGCGGCACCCCTTGGCAGTGTTGGTGCCAAATCAAAGCAAGTCGGGTCTGTCATGCCAATCCATGGACGACGGCAGAGACGTGGAGTATTACATGAGCAGGCGAACCCGCTTGAGTAGGGTGCCGAACACAGATCAGCGAATGCCAACACACATTCGCCATGTAATACCCGTCTCTGCCGGCACGTATCCTAGGAGCTCGGTATAACAAAAGGCTTAGTGTATTCTCTATTTGCACACGACAAACGTACCGCAGGTGACCAGCAGAGTCTGGCCAGTAGGCACAGACCCTCGACTTGTTTGAACAGGTAACGTTCGGCGGCACCCCTTGGCAGTGTTGGTGCCAAATCAAAGCAAGTCGGGTCTGTCATGCCAATCCATGGACGACGGCAGAGACGTGGAGTATTACATGAGCAGGCGAACCCGCTTGAGTAGGGTGCCGAACACAGATCAGCGAATGCCAACACACATTCGCCATGTAATACCACGTCTCTGCCGGCACGTATCCTAGGGAACTCCGAATAACAAAAGGCTTAGTGTATTCTCTATTTGCGCAAGACACACGTACCACGGGCGAACAGGATATTCTGATCAGTAGGCACAGACCCTCGACTTGTTTGAACAGGTAACGTTCGGCGGCACCCCTTGGCAGTGTTGGTGCCAAATCAAAGCAAGTCGGGTCTGTCATGCCAATCCATGGACGACGGCAGAGACGAGGAGTATTACACGAGTGGGACGAACCCACTTGAGTAGGGTGCCGAACACAGATCAGCGAATGCCAACACACATTCGCCATGTAATATCCGTCTCTGCATGGGGCAGGAGTTGTGGGAAGAAAGAAAGCAGCGCCTTTCTTGCAATCGAGTCGTTGACTTCAGTCCTTGCTCTGTCGTATCGCATCTTTTTCTTGTGGGATTCATGCCTGAGTGGATGTGATGTCAATAGGGGCTGAGAGTGAATCAAGCATTTTCAATTCGCGTGAAATTTTACTGCTTACCGTTTCTCTTTGCAGGAGCACGCAGTCTCCATGATATAATATCGCCTTTTGCCATGACGTCAAGAGGTGAGGCAGTGGGATCTCTGTATCAGCAGCGGCTGTGGTATTTATACCAGGGGTAAAGTGGATGCCAATACTGCGTTTGGTGTGGAGCATGTCATGTTCGGCCAGGATGGTCACCTCGTGTCAGCTTGGCTTGGATGCTTGCTGTTTTCATGTGTGTCTTATACTTGTTCGTGGGATAAGACCACCGTGGCTTGCAGGGTTTTGATGTCTTCGCAGCCGTCAGAGATTGATGACAGTCTTTTGCGACGTGTCCTCGGGATGTGCGCAAGGACGAGATCAAGATCATGGCGCTGTCTGATTCAAAAGGATGAGATTCATGACCAGAGATCCGCCAAGAAAGACACATACTTTTGTGAGAAGTTTTCAAAAAAGAAGCGTTGGGTGGCTCACATGTTGTGGCGAGTTGGATGGTTACCCATGCGTTGGGTCTGATGATCATGTGCTTGCCTTTTCCGGCTTCGTACTACTCTGCAAGATCGATTTTTTTGTACTCTCTCTTCCATCCTAAAGACGACGATACAGTACTGTTTAGTATCATATAAATCTGTACACGTCTCTTTAATATGCTACATATATGCCTCTTAGGTCCACTTGCTTTGCTCCTCAACATTCACGCCTCCTCCCCCTTTTCTTACTTCTGGTAAGGTACTGTATCAGCGGCATTAAAGAGAAATCAGCTACATCGGTGAGCTTTACTTATGGCACAGGCTGCTTCCTTCGGCCCTCCCAGGATCGCCATCTCCACTGATAATAACAACACGCATTCCCAGTTCGCTTTGTATCCTCTTTCTCTTCAGTCAACACATAGAGCCTGCAGCTTTTGTGTCGTTTACCGCAAAGAGTTCATCTAGCCATTTACCCCACCTGACATTTGCTTCAACAGCTAAGTAATAACTTTACGAACTCCACAGCGGCCTCGCATCGCCAGCATTTGACCACGCACATTGTCATGTGATACTGTACCCTCAATTTTTTATTCACTTGGTAAACAAAGCTCTTTTGTCCTTTTCTTGCCGTTCCCATCTCTTTCGTTTTTTTTTCCCTTTACTTTACAAAAAACCAAAACATAAGCTCCTCATGACCGATGATCACAGCAGACGGCAACGCGCGGTCGAAAGCCTCGAACGGCGAGGATTGACAGAATATATATTCGTGAACGAGTCTGTTGATAACCTTTTAAACGAGACCATGGCTACCCCGCGGCGAAGACGGCGACAGTCAGATGTGATGCCAACCATCACATTTGAAGCAGTTAAGTGACGCGAGTTTATCGCGAAGGAAGCAAGTTCCCAGATGATATAGGTCTACTTACTCTTTTGAATTATCGCCCAAAGATTACAGAATCAGATGGAGTGAAACTGCGCGGCCTGCCCCAGACAGTGGGATTTGTCATTAAAAAGGCCGGGCTGCAAAGGTACCTCGAGTACCGTGAGTCTGCAGAGGCACGTTTGGTGGCCACGTAAGTTTGAAGAACAATCCGGTTTACTTTATGTCCTTCCAGCTAATACACTTCACTATTGTTTTTGTTTGATATCCACAGTCTTGGCCTCAACAGTATTTTGGACTTGACCTGGCAACATGGCTGCGGTCAATCCCGCCTATTTACGGCAGAGCAGTGGGATGAACTGCTCCAAATGCTCCAAACGCCAGAAACAGCCTCCGCACCCGCCGACACTAAGCCCCCGCAGTCGAAGTTGACGACCTCCTGCAAGAGGCACAAGAAGGGTAAGAAAGACAAGAAGGACAAGAAGAAGGACAAGAAGATCAAGAAGGTCAAGAAGGTCAAGAAGGACAAGAAGGACAAGAAGGGTAAAAAGGGCGAAAAAGACAAGAAGGGGAGGGTGGAGAAGGCACTTTTGAAGCATGACAAAAATGATTCCTTCGAGTCAGACCTAAGCGCCGTGGTGGCGGAAGCGAAGGGCGATTTGAGGGCAGGCATTCGGAAGTTGCAGCGGATGGCTGGCGCTGAGCTGGACGCCAGGAACGTTTTCACTGTAAGAGCGTGTCAACACATGTTGCGACTACTATGTTTCCATGCATATTTGTTCGACGACCGAGTCGACAAAACAGAGCAAGACTTCGTGCTCAAAGTCTGGGCACCTTTATTGGATGCTCTGTTCGAAGGATCAGAGTTGAGGCTGAAGTGGTAAGCATGTTTTCGATAAAAGGAGAAAGCAGTTTCCATAACTTACTTCCTTGACACCTGTAGGGGAGACGGCGGCCTGGCCACGACGTCCCTGAGGCCCGACCTTATGGTCATCCACGATAGCACCGTGCAGATGCGTGCAGTTGAAGTGCCGCTCTGCGCGGGCGAAGCCTCCAAGGAAGGCCCTACAAAGTCCAAGCACTTGTATGACCACGGGAAGGTGCTGGTCGAGGGCAAGGCGATCGTGGATCGGTGGGCCGAGGAAGGGTTCTTTGCCCCTGCTGTCAGCTTACAGTTTTCCGGTCTGGAGCTTTTCAGCTTTAAGCTGTCAATCGCTCGACCGGGACTGTATGTTGCAACAGACGTAGGATACCTCAGAATGCCACAGCTCACGTCAGAGCTAGGGGACGTCGTTGATCTGAGCAATTGGCTATGGCAACTCAAGGTATATAAATTTAATTTTGTGAGTATTTCGAGCCAATGCTTAACAAGCCATTTTAGGGGATCATCTGCCAGCTTAGAGATGACTATGTGGCGCTTACGACAATGCGTCGCTATGACAACGGTATCTCCGCGTCCCGTTTCGGGTACGACAGGCTGTCAATTTCAGCCTCAGCCTCAGCCTCAGCCTCAGCCTCAACCTCAACCTCAACCTCAACCTCAACGTCGGTTGCCCCGTCTCCCTCGCCCCACATATCGTGGTTGCGCCCGACATGGAGCCCACCTCAGCCGACAGCAGGTACGATACCTCCTCCCCCGTCCTTACAATAGTTGCTAGTTGAGCAAATGTACATATTTTTTCGTTAAAGAAGGTGGGAAAAATTTGCACGATGGGAGAAGATATAAGAGTTTTTCCACAGGTTATCTGTTAATGCAAATCTATCGGTCCGATATTCTTACTGCACAAGCACCTGTTAAGACCTCGCTGACTATTATTATTTTATAGTTTCTCTCGCTTAATTGGGTATTCATTCTGGAGATATGGGAAGTACGGTAGAAACGAAAAAGGCAGGGAGATTCATACGCGAGTGACGAGCTGAAGCGATGCACGTCCTTGCCTGCATAGATTCTTTTTCACATAATAAGAGAACATCCTCTATCTATTACCTCCTTCTTCAGCACTACCCATACCTTTAAAAGTATGCCTTCGCTGTTCGCCGCTTTAACCGCAAGCGCAGTGTTAGTATATTCTAAAATGTTCTCCAGATTGCAAGAAACCGGGTTGCTGGATCATGCAGGAATATCTGGTGTAAAGTAATGCCTTAGGTCGACTTCCTATGGAAATAATGCTATCAAGCAATACAGCATGTCTGAAAGCTTTTGATGAGGCTGTGTCTTGAGTTCCAGACTTATCAAGTAGGCTGTGGTATACAGGATCCCGGGTCTCAAATTGGCCGTATATTAGCTGTTCACTGGGTAGTATCATGTCAGGCATCTAACAGGTCCGACCACTTTTCCGGCTAACATCGTCTCCATTGCAACCGACGAAAAACCTCGCCAGATCCTTTATCATTATACGTCAAGCATTATGGACAATGCGAGCGCATACAGAACAGCGTGCAGTCCTTTATGAGCAAGCTGGCCAGCTACAACAGCAGGCGTTTGAACAACTGCTTACGGGATTAAGACTACAGCGAAACCTACCAATACTAAAGGCACCAAGAGCATTATGTAAGCCTTAGAGAAGAAGACCGAACTATCGATATATTATTTAGCGACAATTATTAGTAGAGCTGGGTTACGTGGGAAGGCTACCTATATTGACGCCGCACTGGAACAAGTGTTTGTACTCCAATAATCCTTACTTACTACGCTTCTTCCTGGAGCGCTTGCGGGGTTGGCTTCCTTTGGTGAGACCTTGTGGGTATCAAATCCCATTAAAAGCATGCTCCCGCCCTTGTGTAAAACGGACCAGCTAGGGGTTGCTGACCATCAAGGCAGAGTCACCCACGGATCAGATTTAAGTATGAGCTAACGAGTTGCAGATATCATAAAATCTGGCAAAGACGCATCGGAAAGTTTCGAAGGAGATTACAGCAAGACACTTGATCGAATAGGGGTAAACATCATGTAGTTAAATTGAATCGAGCTGCAGATATCAGATACATTACATATAATGGTATAGTCGTATAAGTGGTAGCGATTTGGTTCGATGCCCTTGCTTTAATTTGACCATGCGATAAATGATCGTCTTTCGGCAAGAGTCTGCAAACCATTTTGCCCGATCGATAATAAGTTGTTTATCATGATTGCTCGTTTCGGTCTGTGCTGCTAACTACAAGCATATGACCTCAAGAAATTCTCTTTTTCTTCTTGCACTTGCTCTGGACAGCATCAATACTTTCAGACCATCGTCACCTGCGGATTGTCCTAGTGAATATGTTGCATAAAATAAGCTCATTTTGAAAGTTGTGTCTGTTACGTGTCTTTCAGGGCCTGCTTCCAGAAAAATGGCCCATGCGCTTCCACTTGTTTCCCAATTTACCTCAGGCCTCAATGCAATTCTGTCAGATAGGCTCCTGACACCAAAATCAGCTTAAATATCTATGACATGCCTCCAGATACTGGGCTCTTCCAGATGCTGAATCATTGATCCTTGCGAGAAACTGCAAGCTGACATTTGGGAAGGCAAAAGGCACACATACGCAGAACCTCGAATAAAGTCTGAATTCGTGTGAAGTGTACCACTAATTAATGAAAGAAAAACAGCCCCCCAAATATCAGCACGTATGTCGAATACTTATAAGCTGTCCGAAGTGTGATGGACAATGTCTCTCTGGCGCTGAATTTTGTATTTGCAGGAATACGTATGATATACAGCATGATAGATTGGAACAAGCGATTCTGCGGAACATCTTCTAGTTGCTGGTAACAGAAACACCTACATGTTCTCTTCTGGCATGACTAATAGTTCCATGTGTAATACGGAAATGTGTCAAGTTGAGATAACATGCGTTACATCATGTGCATGCCAAGGGTGATTTTCAGTCAGGCTGATTTTTGATCTGCGCTATCTTGGCAGCACTAAATAAACACGCACCACACTGACCATTTCATGGTAGTCATGATCTACCTGAGAGTTTTGGTTACGAAGGTGTTGCGAGATTTCCTTTTTGCTCGCGCTTTTCTGAAGAGTGTAACCTATTTGATTGGGAATTGCACACGCTTCGTGTGACACAAGCCTAAATAGATCCAGGAAATGAGTATAATAATCAAGGAACAAAAAATTAGACGACAAAAAGAAAGTCTGTGCACTTTCTCCCTTCCTCTCCTTTCATACTATACTAATACTACACTATACTATACTACATAAGATATGAAGAGCTTCACGGTTGAAGTCGGCCCTGAATACCAACATCATGGTGGACGTACTCGACGGGCGATTTATTCCCCTGACGACCTCGTGCGTATCCCCGACACGTCGGTTCACACGCTTTACGATGTCCTCCTGCACAGCACAAAGAAACACGGAGATAAGCGCGCCTTTGGTTTTCGCAAGATCGAACAAATCATTGAGGAGGAGAAGGAAGTCTCCAAGTTCGTCAATGGCGTCGAGCAAAAGACGACCAAGACGTGGAAGTTCTTTCAACTCTCGGGTTACCATTACCTTTCGTACAATTCCGTTTCAAAGCTCGCCCACGAGATCGGTTGCGGTTTTGTCCAACTTGGTTTGAAGGAGAAGGCCAAAGTCGAGATCTTCTCTGCTACAAAGTAAGTGACGGGTGTGCATGGAATATGTATCTATACCACTACTGCCCTTACATGATTGGTACTCGCCAGTACGCCTCACGCTAAATAAACTCATAGTGCCCACTGGCTCACGACCGCACACGGCTTATTTACACAGAACATGACTATTGTCACGGCGTATGACACGCTTGGTGAGCAAGGTTTGCTGCACTCGATGAACGAGACCGAGGTCGAGGCGATTTATACCACGGGTGAACTCCTGCCCACCGTCGCAAACGTGATTGACAAGTGCCCCAGTCTCAAGTTTGTCGTGTACCACGGCGAGGTGTCACCCGCTATGATTGACAAAATTCAGACACATGTGGAGACTGTCATTAGTTTTGACGACCTTGCACGTCTCGGCCGCGACTGCCATGTTAATCCAGTGCCCCCAGAACCGGAGGATCTTTGCTGCATCATGTACACTTCTGGAAGCACTGGTAACCCCAAAGGTGTCGTCCTGTCTCACAAAAACATTGTCGCTGCCAGTAAGTCCAAAAAGTATTCCTCGACACTCATGTGGTTTGACTTATGCTGCTTCTTTTTTTTTTTTTTTACTTTCTAGTCGCTGCAGTAGACAAGATCCTCGGCGGCATCGTCAGCGACAAGGACAGCATGATGGCTTATCTTCCGCTTGCCCATATTCTTGAATTCGTCGTTGAAAACCTCTGCATTTATTGGGGTGTTACCCTCGGGTATGCCTCTGTCCGTACCTTGACCGATGCTTCCGTGCGCAACTGCAAGGGCGACATCAAAGAGTTCCGTCCCACCATCATGACGGGCGTGCCACAGGTCTGGGAATCGATTCGCAAGGGCGTACTCGCCAAAGTGAACGCGCTCTCTCCCAAAGCACAGGCCATGTTCCACAAGGCATTTACTACCAAGGCCTGGTTGCTCGAACGCCATATGCCCACTGGATTCCTTGACAAGACCGTGTTTGCCAAGATCCGTGAGCAGGTCGGTGGCCGTCTGCGCTTCGCTCTCTCCGGCGGTGCTCCTCTTTCAACCGAGACCCAGAAGTTTCTGAGCGTCACACTTTGCCCCATTCTGGGTGGCTACGGCATGACAGAAAGTAAGATTGGAAATCCATTATTTCCATTGTGTACTCATTGTAACTTTTTTCTTTCCTTTTTAGGCTGCGGGTAAGCAATAGACAATAACAACGCGCATGAAGTCGTGGGAGGTAAAGTCTCACCTTGATATTGCTGATTATAGTATGTGTGGTATCATGTTGCCCGAGCAATTTGGCTATGGTCACGTCGGCAGTCCCGTGCCCTGCTGCGAGATCAAACTCGTCGACGTCCCAGACGCCAACTACTTTTCGACCAACCCCAAGCCGCAAGGTGAAGTCTGGGTGCGCGGTCCTTCCATCACTCAAGGGTACTGGAAACGCGACGACCTGACCAAGGAAACAATCACCGAAGACGGCTGGCTCCAGACGGGTGATATTGCAGAGTGGAATGCCAACGGCACCCTCAGCATTATTGACCGTAAAAAGAACCTTGTCAAGCTTAGCAACGGTGAATACATTGCTTTGGAGAAGCTGGAGTCCATCTACAAGAGTTGTCTGTATGTCAACAATTTGTGCGTCTATGCCGACTCGCTCTTGCCCCGGCCGGTGGCCCTCGTCGTTCCTGCTGAGCCAGCTGTGCGCGAATTGGCCAAGGAACAGTGCTTTGAAAACGGTGACTGGGAAAAGATTTGCGGCGATGCCACCATTAAGGCCGCCATTCTACGCTCCCTTCTGGATCAAGGCAAGCAGGCCGATCTGAAGCCGGCCGAAATGCTCTTTGATATCCACCTTTGCCCCGACGAATGGACAGTTGAATCGGTAAGCTAAAGATAGGTGAATCGATTGAATGTATGTGACCTTAGTATTTTATTCTGTCTCTCAAGGGTTTGATGACGGCTGCGCAAAAGATCAAGCGCCATGATATCACCAAACATTTCCAGACCGAACTCGATGCCATGTAAGTCCTATCATAAGCACATGCATATACCCCCATCTGATAATCTCGCTTCATAGGAATGCCGCCCAAAAGAACTAATCTCTCCCGTTTGTTTCTATTACATGTAATCCCATATATAATTTTCATACGTTCTATAAACCATCATTATCCACTAGACAGCTAAAAGAAGGACATGATCAATTTTTCGTGTGTCTGGATACGCCACACCAGTAACATAGAATGCATTTGAGATTTAGCAAGCATGTCAGCATGCCAACGCAGGATATAGTCCGGTGTGAATGATGTGTATTTTTCAAGAAACAAAGAGACAGAGTTCGCTTTCTAATAGATCGGGTTGCGTCCTCGCTCCTTTTGGGTGGGGAAGGATATGAGTGTGAATTGTGAGTGTGAGTGCTTGGTGTTGAAATATCTACAGTTATATAATATTACAGCTTGTTCTGCTTGAGCGCCTGTCGGACACCCAGATCAAGCATGATCTCCTCGCTACCGCCAGGAATGGCATAAGCGCGCACTTCACGGTAGAGACGCTCGACCTTCTCGCCCTGGCCGCCACGGGTATAAGCCAGACCACCAAAGATCTGCGCGGCTTCTCGAGCACAGTATTCGAATGTCTGGGTGCTCTGCGCCTTGAGGAGTGCGACAGGACCGCCCAGGCGGGCGGGTTGGGTCTCGGCAGGCAGCGTCTTGAACTGGAACATGATCGACTCGAGCCAGGCGTGGGTGGCCTCGCACTGGCGGATCATGTGGCCAAATTTGTTGCGGATGACAGCATGGTCAATCAGACGGACGCCAAAGGTCTTGCGCTTCAGCGAGTACTTGAGCGACTCCTCGATGCAGACACGAGCCAGACGGTTGGCCTGCATGACGATACCAAGGCGCTCGTGGTTGAAGTTAGCCATGATGTACTTGAAGCCCTTGTTGAGCTCGCCAATCAGATGGGTCTTGGGCACCTTGACGTCCTCGAAGGTGATGTACGAGGTGCCGGAGCCCCACATGCCCTGGGTATCCATGTAGCGAGCCTCCACGCCAGGCATGGAGCGCTCAACCAGAAGCAGAGAGACGCCACCCATGCCCTCGCCGCCGGTACGGCAAGCGACGGTGTAGTAGTCACCGTAGGCACCTAATACGCACGACCATACGACGATAAGTATGCAATAAAGGAGGAAACTGGGGTGATATGGACATACCCTGCGTGATCCACTTCTTTTCACCGTTCAATAGGAAATGATCGCCCATGTCCTTTGCGGTGGTGCGGAGGTTGGCGACGTCGGAACCGGCGCTGGGCTCAGTGATGGCGAGCGCAATAAACTTCTCGCCCGAAAGACAGTCGGGCACGACCTTCTTGCGCATCCATTCCGGGCCCCAGTTCATCACAGGAGGAAGGGCAATCGCCAATCCGCCCTGAAGAGCCCACAAGAGACCGCCCGAACCAGCACGCGCAATCTCATCAATGCAAATAAACTCGTGGAAAATGTCGAATTCTTCTGTCTTGAGACCGGCGGGCAGCCCGTACGGCAGCAGATCTTTCACATTCGGGTTCATGCCACCGCCCGACACTGCACTCAGAATGCCCTGCTGGGCCACCTTCTTGACAACCTCACGCGGAATCTTTTTATCTTCGCTCCACTGGTGCACATACGGCGCAAGCTCTTTGTCGACGAATTCACGCATTACCTGGCGCAGCTTGATATGCGACTCATTGTAGTAAGGGCTATACTCGAAAAAAAAAAAGAGCAGAAGAATGGTTATATTACTGCTTTCCCTTATCGTTACTTCCTTTTTTGCTCTTTCCACATACCTGTTCCAGTCCTGGTACCAAGTGGGGTCGCCATAGGGAATACCTTCGCCGAATTTGGTCGAAATGTACGACACCTCACCGCCAGACGAGTGGGCAGCGGGAGCAGGAGCAGGGGCAGCAGCCGGCGCCTTAGGCTCCTCCTTCTTCTCCTCTTGAGAGCCAATGACACCAATTTGCATAGGCAGACCTACACGTTGCATGATGCTGTCGTTGTGGAATTGCTGGAACTTTTTCGTCGCGTCTTTGCCAGCCATCTTGAGCAGGATCTTCTTGCCGCCAGGATGGTCGTTAAGGAACTTGGTCACGTCAAACACCTTGTTGTCGATGATGATCCAGCAATCCTGAGCCGTCGTATGCTCGGCCACCTGTTCGGGCGTGTATGATTTCATTTTGTCCAAAGAGTGAGGGGTAAGGAGGAAAAAGAAGGAAGAAAAAGCAAGAACTGCTATCGACTTTGCGTTCTTTTTATGGATGCACCCCGATAAAACATCGTTTGTCATCCGAATTCCGGTTTACTTATATTACGACCCGTAAAATCGCTGATTGGCGGAATTACACTGGGGTTTTTGTGTGCGTAATGCGGGGTTGCCAGGAGACAGCATGCTGAGTGCCTTTTGTAGATAGAGGTCCAGCAAGATCGTTTTACTTTTTTTGAAAATAGTATGGAATAGTATGGAATGTAGGATGTTGACTGATATAGGAATTAACTCGCAAATATCCGTAATTCCTACTTGATCGTCAAAGTGTATTATTTATATCGCTGTACGCTTGGGGGGGGGTTCCAAATTTTATATGTGGTATATGGTGAAATCATAGTATCATGCGTCTGACAGTCGTATCTACCACTTGAGAGGTAAGGAGTAACAGCCGAAATATGTGTGTTATCTCGCTAGCGCAGTGGCTGTCGCGTTTGCAATAATATACCAGAGCTCGTATAGAGTAGTGCTGCATTGGAGACGAGTCACACTGCGTCTAGGAGATTTGGCGACCAGATCTCCCCAGAGGCGCATGGTTGAAGTCGAATGGTAGAGAACACGAGAAAAAGAGGTTACAGAAGTAGGCTCACCATGGAAACGGTAGTCGTGGTAACGGCAATACATCCTATAAAGAACAGGACGAGACGAAAGATGTAACAGAAGCGACAAGACTATAGGCCAATAGGTGCTTCACCAGAAGCAACTGGAGCAATTATGCACTGAGATTTAGCCTTTTGACAATCAGAATAGCCAAAGATTTTCTAACTAGCCTACGAAATTTCGTTCCGAAATTAGTTCTCGTGGACTACCCTTCATTTTTATTATACATACCGGCTACCGGGACCGGGGTCGTCAATACACGCTCACGGCGTGTTTGGCCACTGCCTCATCTAACTGTGCAGCAGATTGCATTTTTGAGTCTCAGTTTCATATTATCAACCACATGCACTTACCGATGGATGTGGGGCAGACATTTGGCGCAGAGACACATGTCTTGTGGGGGGGGGTAGTATTGACGGTGGTCCCGGCCACCGGTGGCCGGCTAGTGGGTCGCAAGTGGGCAAAAGGAGAGAGGGAGAGCAAGCGGAGAGGAAGAAGAGCAAAGGAGGAGCGAAAAAGGAGTGCAACTGGAACGTGTGTTAATGTCTCATATTCAATGCATAGACCTGAATCTGTTTCACTTACGGGCAGAGGAAAAAGCGGAAAAAAAAAACTCTGATGGGAGGACAGCAAGCGGAAAGGAGGTGGAAGAGGCGCGAGCGGAAGAGAAGACAGGAGGAGAGGCGAGCAAGAAGACGGCAAGCTAAGTATACATTCAGAAGGAGGTTAGTGTTGTCCAAGACCATGTACTCTTGACGCGACAACTTACTATCATGCACACCGGTGCAGTTGGGGACGGGCAACCGGTGGCAGAGGGACTTATGGGGAACGTAGTGGTCTATGTAGCACTTCTTATTAGTTTATACTTGTAACCAAAATCCTTTTGTATATACTTGCCAGCAGGATGACTTGACCAGGGTAAAGAAGAAGAAGAAGAAAAGTAGACGTGAGAGAAAACAAAAGACCTTTTATGAGAAAGAGCGCGTGTCAATCGAGATTCATGCAAGAACACGGGCGGGCTGTGCCAATGGGAAAGGAGAAGTAAAAGATAAGGACCTGACAGGGATTGACGTCGAGCCTTTTTTCCATGTTTCATAGGTTCCATTAACTAACCAAGCTATCACGCAATACACGTTTTACCAATGGAGAAAAAGAGCTCAAAGATATGGTCCCTGACAGGTATTGACGTCAGGTATCTTTCGCGTTTCAGAGGATTCACTGGCCTACTTTACCATCACGCGGTTCACATTTACCGAAGGACACGGGTGAAAAGACCTTGATGAAGATTGACGTCAGGTAGCGTTGACGTCTCAAAGTTGTCTACTTTGGCAGACGCCCTGCCCGGGAATTGAACCAGGGTCTTTTGTGTCTTGCTTATGTAATTATGGATGTACGGAATATTAAGATTATTCTATGTAATAGTGTATTGAAGGAGATGAGGCGATGGGATATTTATACTACGTGAACAGGTCTGTGCGGTTTAAGAAAGTCAGGGTATATTATAGACAGGAAGAATTGTAATTTATACGGTGATGATGGCAGGCTCGGGATGATTCTCTTTTCTTTGCTGCCCTTCATGCTGTTCTTGCTCGGTAGTGGACGGCCTAGACTCTAGCGGATGCACCGACGACTCGCCCTCTTCTGAGGCGGAGAAATTCAGGGTTGCCGGCAAGAACTCATCGTCAAAGACGATACTGCTGTCGGCGTTGGACATGCGTCGAGGGTCGGTTACGGTCGTAAAAATATCGGAAGGGGAGGACATGATCGAAGGCTGGCGGCGGTGATCACCGACCAGCACCTGACGCGCCACGCCGCGCGAGTCAAAGTATACCAGTACATCGGGCACGTCGTCCTGAGTCGAGCCCAACGCCTGCTCGGCCAAGTAGCCTGCATCCGAGCCGTACTTTTTGTAAATCATGTCCACCACTCCATCGCGGGACGACGCCAGCACCGTCCCGGTCGCCATCGCCAGTCCGGCTACGACGTTGTGCGCCGCATGGAAGACCGAGACGCCGAGATGGCGCGTGGCGTTCTGCATCGGCTCACGCTGCTGGAGACTGTGGCTGCTGTAGAAATAGTTGAGGCTTGAGGCAGCTGCGGCTGCGGCCTTGCTGATGAGGCTCGTCGCGCCCTGTAATAGCGAGCGGTTCACTTTGCAGAATGTCTCGACATAGTACCGGTCCGTGTCGCTCAGCGTAAAGGACGAGGACACGGGCTCGGCGTTGTCGCGGATACGCTTGCTCTGGGAATGTATACCGCGTGCGATGGTCTCGCCTGCCAGGACGAGGGAGTGGGCGATCCAGTCTGAACCGCTCACGACCGCATCACTGGTTTGATACAGGAGGCGTACCTTGGTATCCTTTTCACTCTTTTTGCCAATGGTAGCGTTCTATATACAAGAGAGAGAGAAAGAGGGGCGGAAGAGGGCTTGTCAATCTATAGCCTCTACTTTCGTTGTACATGACTTACCAAGAGGTCGGACTCGTCCATGAGCACAGGATTTTTAATATCACGGTTGGGCTGATCCGTCTCGTCGGCAGAGTCGGTATCGCCTTCGAGGAATATATTGCGGGCCACGACCTGAGTGACTTTGCAAGTGACGGGATTCATCAGGGCAAGTGCATTGCGCAAATGGTGGCGGTTCTCGTACTTGATAAAGTACGTCAGCAGATCCTGGAAACCCGAAAAGCTGTCTGGATCCGAGTCACTGGATTTCGTCGTAGCATAATAAATTTAGACTTTTCGCTCCCTGACGTTTGCCACGTGCGCCTACCTGCAGTCGATGCACCAGCGACCTCCCTCAGATCGATCGAGCACGAGCGTGGTGACATCTTGGAGCCAGGCCTGCGACCGTGGCTTGAGCTCCATGACAGCCTTTTCTTCGTCGAAAAAATCGATAAAACGCAACGTGAGGGTGGCGGGCTTGTCGGAAAAGACAGCGAGGTGACCATTGCCCACGTTGGTATAGTCTCCATTGACGAAGTATGACACAGCAACGCGGTCCAAGGTATACAGATGGGTTGACATGGTTTGAAAAGTTTAGGAAAAGCGAAAGAAGTGCCGTAAGAAAATCTTGGCTAGTTACGTCTGCATATATTTTTTCTGTGTTTATTGTGTAACCACATGTGAAAAAGAAGAAATTCTTATATTTTACCGCCGTGTCATGTTGACTTGATCGACCTGCTTTTGGTGCAGCATGAAGGCTGGGGCAATCCAGCGCCCACAGGAGCACTGGGCCCCAGACCAGTTGTACTGCCCGAGCTTGCAATAACATTTGGGGCACTCGATCCGGCCCTCGACGCGTCCATCGTTTAGACCGGAAATCCATTCCATCGGCTCAATAAAGAAAGACGAACACTTGTTGGCATTGGCAGACAGCGAGGCAAGAAGCGGGTTTAAAGGCTGGGCACGGGGCACAGCATTCGCAACCTCACTACTACTACTGGTGGATCCCGTCGTCGCTGTTGCAGAATCAGTCACCGTCGAGTGGTTGATGGATGCGTCGCGCTTAAAGTAGCTGAAGGCTTGCTGACCGGGGCCGGCTTGATGGTCGACCATGTGTTCTGCCAGGGCAAGCACACGACGGCACTTTTTACAGCGCAAGGCTTTGCCGGCACGCTGTGTCTCTGGATCGGGCGCCAGAGAGGACAGGTTAGTAATATAGCCTGTATCTTGCTGCTCTCTGGCCATGGAAATGACCAAGAATCGGCGGTAGTCGGCATGGCGAGGATCGACGTCATATTTGAGTTTGTGGTATAAGTCGAGTTGATGGAGGAAGCCTGAGTTGGGCGATACACAAGGCCGCTGGGCCCGAATGCGTGCAATGGCTTCGGACGGCTCTATACTGTGTGCTTTCATTAAATAAGCAGCCAGGACCGTCGCGCTCCTCGATACGCCGGCCTGGCAATGCACCAGAACGCAGCCCCCGCTCTTGTGGGCCTGATCAATGTAGTCAAAAGTCTCGTTGAAATGCTGAATGATGTTGGCCTCTGGGATATCGAGAACGTCCACATTCTAACTGGATCGGTTAATTTACTAAATCTGGATCTCGAGCCAAAAACAAAAAAAAACAAGCATTTTTTTTCTACCTTACACTGAAGATGCTCATGCTTCTTTGTGAATTCACCCAAAGACAAAATGTGAGTTATGCCAAAGGTCTTCAAAACATCAGAAGAAAATGCAGCTGCGCAGCTGCCAATGTAGAGCCTTGGAGACACTTCCTGAATGTTGTCGCCCATGAGCAAAAGAGATTGAAAAAAAAAAATTATAATAATAAAAACGCAGGCATTTCTCGATTGGTTAGCCAATAAAATAATGGCTGCAGCGTTTGACTAGCAGAGTTTCTGAATCATATCAATCGTTCTTATTCTACTTTTGAAGTCACCGGTGCGTGACACTGGCAGCACGGGCAATTTTCGTATCAGTTACTAAGCATGAGCGCAGTTATGAAAGTCATATGTACAGCATACGGCAAAGAGATCGGTTGTTGTGGTGAGTATCACACATGTTCTTTACTCTTCGATGAAGCCATATTTCCTAGCCATTGGTTGGCACAAAGAAGTATCCGAAGAATATGCTCGATTCAATATCATGTCTTTGGAATAACACGACGCACAATCACCCGGAACCGATTTCCCAGAGTCTTTTTTTACAGGAACATCGGGGAAAAGGAGAGGTAAAACAGTATTTCAAACATTCACAATCTATATCAGAATGCCAGCGGGTGGTGGGGTGGTCATGTTCATACTGCCGCCCTGTCCCTGCTGCTGTTGTTGCTGCTGCTGCTGACGCGGGGTTTGTGATGAAGAGCCAGGCTGTCCTTGTTGCTGTTGCTGCTGCTGAACCTGCGGCGGCTGTTGTTGGCTGGGTCGCTCCTCTAGCGCATCCCAGGGCAAAGTCCATTCCCGCTTCACCTTTTGCCACGTCGTTGGATCAAAGATCACATACACACCTCGGTCAATTGGGCTCGGAGATGTCCGTCGGAAGCCCTGCACAGGCCGGCCGTTTTCGTCTGCCTCCTTGGTCATCCACATCCCGAGCTCCTTGTGGTAGCGCCAGTTCCGTGCATACCTGCGTGGATATATACATACGTGAGTTTATGTTTGGAATCAAACCCATGCGTGCTTACAGCTCCTGGGCGGCTGCTTCTTGTGCAATATCCTTTGGCATGGAGTAGAACACGTAAAACAGGATCTCGTCCGAAAAGGTACGCATGCGCTGGTGAGCAGGCGGTGTGGCCTGCACTGTCCGATAGCACGGGGGCAAGTAGTAGCCTGGCTCGACATTCAGACCGGGCGGTGTCTGTGTGTCTGACCACGGGGAAATGAAGGTCGAGTATATAGAACTATGAGCAACACCGAAGGTGTGTTAGACAGACTTATTCGTTCAACGCTACGGCATATTGTACGGCACATACTCTGCCGTGTTCAGATCAAGGCCGAGGGTGGTCAGATCGCTGCCCAAGGCGAGCATGCTTCGATCCGGGTCGGTCATGCGTATTACGCCCAGGAGGCCGAGCAGACCGTACGAGTCGGACGGACTTGCTTCTGGCTTCGGCTCAGCCTCCTTTGTTGCTTTGCCTGGCGTGCCGACTGCTTTTCGAGAGTTGAGATGTGGTGGCTCGGAACGCGACTGCAGCTGAATAAGAGAGAAGGGAAAATGAAGCAACGATACGTATAAGTGACCAAACGCGTTCAAGCTGCGTGCGTACGTACCCACTGAGAGGAGGACAGCATATCGTTCTTGACGCCGCCACCAAACTGCTTGGTTCCTTTTGAACAAGGAACGGGTCAGCCGATGTTAAATTAGACAGTGCCAGAAGTGAGGGGTTACCATTAAGCGAGGAGGGAATGTCTCGTGCAGCAGCAGCGGCAGCAGCAGGGTTCGGGTAATCCCACGATTCCGGTTTTGAGTTCAAACCGGGCATGTCACTGCCAAAGGGAGGAGGTGGGGGATGAGCGGTGCCAGCCGCGGCAGAGCTTCTCAGCGCAGGAAATTCGTCCATGGAGAATGTACGAGGCGCGAGTCCAGGTCTTCCGAGCTGATGAGAATGTGGATCCTGCTGCTGTTGCTGCTGTTGCTGCTGCTGTTGCTGCTGTTGTTGCTGGTACGCCTGTGCCGCTGCTGCTGCCGCTGCCGCTGCTGCCGCCGCGCTGTGGACTGGCTGGTAGGAGCCCAGCGGTGAAGAGGTCGGTGCAGCAAAGTCGGCTGAGCCGCCCAGCAAGGCCTCTTGAAGGTGGCTCGAATTCGGGTTCGAGTGATAGCTGTTGAATCGGTTTGACGGCAGCAGCGATGACGACGCTGCCTGCGGTGGCATCGACCCCGTGGGCGTACGATTGTTGTTAGACGCAGGTGTGCCTAGTGCTGGAAAATCGTTCAAGTCAATGCCGGTATTAGAACGAAACATGGAGCTTCAATGGAAGAGTGTTGAGAAGGAAAAAAATAGCTGAATGGGTTAACGGGCAATAGACAAAATGTAAGAGAGTGGTGAAGGGAAGGAGAGAATGACTGCTCTCGGTTTTTTATTGTCCGCCAGACAACCCGTACTGCTTTCCTTGTACACCATTCATTTATACGGTACACACACTACCATGCGACACGGCACCTTCCGATGTCAGCAGCCCTTATGATACCGGATGAGCAGAGTGTATCTAATACATAGAATGAGCTCTGCTCCTTGTTTAACGGAGCGAAACCTCTTTGTGCTCACATGGGCGTCGTATAAACGCATTGAAAGAGCATACTATACTTTGACGATGGGAGACAAGCAGCACGGAGTGATTTTCCTTATTTTGTCTTGATCGCCTTATCGTAAATTATGCCACGATATGACATTTTCATACGAAAAAGTATTGCTGCTATGCAGATCAGACGAATATAAAAGAGTAGACATTGAACAACAATAAGCATTGTGTGTATGTAAATGTGGTAGGCAAGGAATCAGCCTAATTTGGGCATGGGTCGCACAATGCGCAAAGAACAAGAAGCGAGGCGGGGCAATCTCCCTCTCATAATAATTATGTTATATTAGATATCTCTTTACCCTTTTCCCTTTTCCTTTTGCGACATGAATACGCCTGGCTACGAATCAGTGGATTGGTCCACTCCAAATGACGACATTTACTCCTCCTACGACTCACCTTCTTTCAACCCATTCGGCAGTCCACCAATAGACCACGAACCCAACCCAGAAGTGAGTCGAGATCCTTGCTTTCACTTCAGCTTTTTCTTACAATCACATACAGCCTTCAACTACAACCGATACCGTTCCAACTCACGACTCCTCATACCAAGACGAATATGACGCCACGTTCAAGAGCCCACCAGAACCGGTCGAGTATATGAAAATCACTATCAGTGACCCACAGAAGCATGTCAATACCCTTCAAGCATCCTACATCACATACCTTATCACTACCAAGGTAAGCCATCACACTGACATAATCACCAGCTACCATCATCTAAGATACAAACGCGATATTGAACTACTAGACAACATTGAGAACATTTGCATCCCATTCGCCTCGACCTGTACGCCGGCGCTTTCAAGACTTTGTCTGGTTGTATCAGGCGCTAACGCTCGAGCATACCACGTGCGTCATTCCGCCACTTCCCGAAAAGCACAGAATGACTTATGTCAAAGGAGGCCGCTTCAGCGATGCGTTTATTGAACGTCGCCGATTAGGGTAAATGGCTCACCGCTCTATCATCGCACGCACACATTCATGGATCCACTAATCTTTTTTTTTTTTTCATCATATAAATATATACGTGATTAGCCTGCAGTGGTTCCTGGACCGCATTGCATGTCATCCCCTTCTGCAGAAATCACAATTTACCCGAATATTCCTTGAAGCAAGCGACTTTGTGAGTTGGATCACATTCCTTATATGTATACGTCACTCACCCAAAATCAATTAACAAAAGCAAAGTGACCGCCTCGCACTCACCACTCAATTACCCGAAACCGCCACGCTTCTCGAGTCTCTCACCGATGTCTTGATGAATGCATTCACCAAAGTCAACAAACCCGACCAGCGCTTCATCGACATGCGTGACTATGTCGACAAGCTAGAAGATAATCTCAATACCGTCGAGAAGCTGTTTTCCCGTATTGTCAAGCGACAGCAAGGTAGGTTTTGTGTAACAGTCTTTACCACAGATCGTTGATCGTCTCTTTTTCTTTTTTCGTTTCTATGACGCCAGACATGGCCATAGATTACAAAAATTTTGGCTGGAGCATACGCGAGATATCCGCACTGGAACTCGATATCGACATGCCCTTGCGTCAATTTGCAGAGACAGCCGAATCTTACAGCGGATCCATGAGAGATATGGTGAGACTCAAATCTTCAAATACAAACTGAAGTATGAAGCTCATCTATTACTGTAGGCGGATCGTCAGAGTATCCTTTTTATGAACGAGCTTCATGAGCTCTTGGCTTATTGCGAGGCTGTCAAAGTAACGTTTGTTGCATGAATGCACGGCACCTCTCTCAAAAAAAAAAACTGTTTACTCCTTTTAGCAAGTGCTGAGAAAACGCGACGATAGCCAAATCGATTTTGAAGAACTGTCGGTGTATCTCCAGCGTGGGATCCAGGAACGGGATCGTTTGGTTCGCGAAGGCAGCTCCTCGGATAATCCCAAGCTGGCAGAAGTAGAGCAACGCATCCAAGAGGTAATAAATCACCGAATGCGACTACCGAATGCGACTACCTGTCATTCTCCTTTTACTCATTGTCCCCTTTCTTTGGATGGGTCAGCTCGAAAGCGAGGTTGCTCGCACCAGTGACATCACCAACAACTTTTCCGAACAAATGACTACCGAATTCGTGACATTCGAAAAGATGAAAAACGCAGAACTCAAGGAAGGCCTTGCCGCGTATGCAGATAGTCATATCGACTTTTACCGAAAGGTACAGATATAAGTACCCGAGCTTACCAAATGATTCATCATTCATATGTAATCATTTTTGATTAGGGCATCAAAGCATGGGAAGATATCCTGCCCGTGCTGGAGAGCATTCAACTGGGTGACACCAGCGGCGAAGAAAATACAGTTGTACGACCCGTCACTCCACACGAAAGTAGTAGCCCGACGACGACCCTGACTGAACCCTTCCCCACAGAAATGGCCGCGGCCACCGAGGGAGTTTGGTGAGAATAAATTCAGATCTTCCAAATTGGAGCAAAAGTGATATTTATGGTTCTGTTTTAAGACGGAGCCCGTGTGTGAGTGCGCGTGTGTGTCTATGTCAGCGTGGGAACCCGTCCTTTGTGGCGCCTGAGCGACCCTTCTCTCCAGGCGCAGACGTTGCCATAACTCTTCTTATGATTTGTATTGTCCTGAGAAAAGCAGATCACCCAAGCGACTTTGGTACAAACTGGAAGAGTCAATCGCTATCCAAATCTATATATAACTGTATGCGACGGTGAGATAAACAAACACCAGCAGCAATTGGCGCACGTGGCTACAAAGATAAAAAAAAAACTTAGCAGAGACGTCGTCAAAGAGATGTATTTTTATTCCTTTTAGTGAATTGATCCTGAACTTGCTGAGTCAACCTAGGTCAGGGTTCTCCATCATTTGTGGGCAGCTGTGAGTTATAAAGTTGGTGCGTCCTGACTTTACTCCATTCGGATCAGAGCTTATTGGTTGGAGGGATGAGGTAGTACCCGCGGCGGGATCAAGTGAGAAAAGAGGGAAGAGGAAGGGGTAGTTAAATGAAAGTAAAATAGAAAAAAAAAAAAGTTCAAGTTGCCAGCAGTCATTCATCGTGAGATCCCACAATGTCTTCTGGCGAGGTGCATGCAGATGAATGATGCTTAATTTAGCGAGCATGACGATGCGCCACGCTCAATATAAATACACTTACAGACGTCTTCTCTTTTGATGCGACCAAATGACACAGGCAAATCATTAGATTTCGGACTTTTTATGCCAAATGCATAACGAGGTCAACTTTAATAACAGCGAGATCATCCTTTTTTTTTATATATTTTTCGTTTTTTTTTTCACGTTTTCCTTCTCCTTCTTTCCACAGCCCCTTTCGCATATTTCTCTTTTCTTTTATAATGGATCTCATACGTGAAAGGATCTTGGCTGATCCGTTTAAAGTCGCCGAAGAGGACGACGCTAATTATGACGACGAACTCCTCGACGACCGTATTCAGAGACAACCACCTGCAACCAAGAAGGAGCTCTGGGGCTATTACCTATACTACAACGGCGTACGTCTCGCGATAAGGATTTTAAGCAGGAACTCACACTATCTTATAGGACAATGGCTACACAATTTTCAGCTACATCCCGACCATCACTCAGTATCTTGCTTATCGGGGAGGCTTCAGCCCCACGGACGGGGCCCCATGCGACGTGAACAACGCGACCCAGCCTTGCAACGTCCATTGGATGAAAGTTCAGGGCGGTATTCCTGTGTCCTCCATGATGCTCTACATCCAGTCCATCGCGTTCTCGATCCAGTTCCTCCTCTTCACGACGTTTGGCAGCCTGGCTGACTATGGCCACTGGAACAGGTGGATCTTGCTCGGTGCGACTGTCATTGGTTGTGCTTCCCAGATTGTTCCCATCGCCCTCATCAACGACGATGGTTCTCATTGGGGTGCCATGATGGCCATTCAAGCCGTCGCTCTTATTTCTTACGGCGCTTCCCTTGTCTTTTATGCCGCTGCATTCCCTAATCTCAGGTATAAATATATACATGGGACTCAGCCTGCTCCAACTTTATTTGGCATCTAACCTTTTTTCTCATAAGTGACAACTTGCCTGCCGTGCGTGCCGCCCAAGCCAACCCTAAACGTTCGATCAAAGAAAAGCAGCAGGTGTCTGAAAAATGGCGTAACCATGTGTCAGCCATCTCAACAACTTGGTCCAACATTGGCTTTTTGATCCTCACAGGTATGACAACAACAACAAAAAATCATGTGTCACTCATGTCTAAAAATGCGTGTGTATGTGTGTGTGTCTCAGCCTTGTTGTCTGGTGTCTCGTTTCTGGACTGGAGCGGCCGTTATGCATTCCCCGCAGGCACGGATCCGATGCTGGGTAACGCCCCGGTGTACAACTTTATTTCGACCGCCGTTTGCGGTGTCTTTTGGGCCCTGAATGCCCTGCCGTACTTTGTGTTCCAACCCCGCGGCCGTCAGGGTCCACCGCTGCCCAAAACCGAAAACCATCTCTTTATTGGTTGGAAATCCATCTTCACCGCTTTCACGTAAAGTTACCGACCTAGGAAATGCGTTTTCAACATACTAACCTGCCTGACATTGTAGAGAGATCCGCAAACTCAAGTATCTTTTCCTGTACATCTTCTCTTATTTCATGTTCTCCGATGCGGTGTCTACCATAAACCAGATGTCCAGTATCATCCAGGGCGAGATCGTCAGCTTCTCGGCCCAGCAAATTACCATCCTTGGCCTGATCACCGCTATTACCTCCATCATAGGCTGTGTCGGCTTCCTTTGGGTTTCGCGCACCTTTCAGATCAAAACCAAGACGACTCTTTTGACCATTGTCATCCTCACCACTGTCGTACCGGTATGGGGCTGTTTTGGCATCTCTATGGACAATTTCGGTATCAAAGTAAGTTCGCATATCACCACACGCAATCAGGAAACATGTTGGCTCACATGATATCATAGACCAAATGGGAACTCTGGGCTTTCTCGGCCTGGTCCGGTCTCTTTACTGCACCCATATGGGCATGGCAGCAAACCATGCTTGCCGAGCTAACCCCGAAGGGCAAGGAAAATCTCTTCTTTGGCCTCTTCGGCGTTGTCAACAAGGCATCCTCGTAAGCACATATATACGTCATTACGCTAGACAACTTACTGTGAAAATATTCTATAGTTGGATCGGTCCGGTCGTTGTGGGCGCCATCTCGCAATCATCCGGTAATGTCTGGATGGGCTGGCCCTTTGTGCTTGCTCTTTTCGTCGTGGCGACCATTATCCTCTTCTTTATTGATGTGGATGCTGCCAAGCGGGACCTGGCAGCTTATGAGCAGCAATACTCTGCCGAAGTCAGCGACGCCGCGGTTATTCCCTCGTCCGCGGTAGACGAAACCGTCGAAGACTTCGAGAAACGAAATTAACCGCTATACCAAACTCTCTCTCTCTCTCTCTCTCTCTCACTATCTTTTCTATTTTTGTGTGTATAATAACCAGTTGTTTATCATTTGTATGTATGAGGGTGTATCATGTGTATAGTTGTGATATTTTTACAAGCGGGCACGAGGAGCTTCGGTCTCCTTGTTAGCCTCTGCACGAACCTGTCGGCGCAATATTTTGCCACTTGGGCTCTTGGGAATCGCATCAACAAAGCGGACACCGCCACGCAGGCGCTTGTAGCCAGTGACATTCTTGGCCACAAAATCCATGATCTCCTTTGCAAGCGCGTTGCTTGCCTTCGCGGACGACTGCAGAACGATATACGCCCGAGGGATCTCGGTGGCCTCCTTGGCGTCGTAAACACCAACCACGCAACAGTCAGCCACGTCGTCACGGCTCAAGAGTAAGGCCTCCAGCTCTGTATAGGTAACACAGTAAGAAAACATTTCGTAAAGACCTATCTTTTTCTTCTTTTCCTCCCCTACTCACCAGCTGGAGCGACCTGGAAACCCTTGAACTTGATCAGTTCCTTGAGGCGGTCAACAATGAAGAATTCCTGCGATTTGCTGTCAAATTTACAGATATCACCCGTGCGCATCCAGCCGTCAGTGGTGAACGTCTCCGCATTGGCCTTGGGGTTGTTCAGGTAACCCTTCATGATACTGGGACCGCGCACGAGTAGCTCGCCCTCCTGATCGTCACCGAGCTCGTTGCCGTTCTCGTCAACAATTTTACACTCGATGTTTGGCACAATGACGCCAATGGAGCCTAGTGTCATGCATGATGTCAGCGATCAATTAAAGTTGCATATCAGCCGATTTAGAAACTTACCTGGAGCGCCACCGCAGGAGGTACGCTGAGTGATGACACCTGAGCAAGTTTCCGTCATACCGTAACCTAGGTAATTGCGCATTATATCAGTCAGCCAATGTTTTCATTCTCCCTTTCCGACTTACCTTGCTTCAAGAGGGCGGGCATGCGCTTGGCCAAGGCCTCGATGTGCTCCTTGCCGAGAGGAGCAGCACCACAGCCGAGGAGACGGACGGATGTCAAGTCGTATTCGAGAACAATGGGCTGCTTGGCAAGCTGGACAGCAACAGGTGGCACGATGCTCATGACCGTAATCTTGTACTTTTGAATGAGCTCGCACATGAGTTTGAGATCGAAGCGCTGCATAACCACAACCGGCTGCAGACGGTAGAACGCATTCAGACAAAGCACTGTCAGACCAAAGATGTGGTAGAATGGCAAGAATCCAAGCGCCACGTCGTCGTCGCGGGCTTCCTCAGGATCCATGTTCAGCATCTCCAACGTTTGGGCGATGAAGTTCTCGTGGGTAAGCATGACACCCTTTGCTACACCAGTGGTGCCACTGGAGTAGCAGATGAAGGCCACATCGTCCTTGGGCTTAACTCCCTTGACGGGATACTCAATGTGACGCGAGCCCATCAGGGAGTAGAACGGCCGGGCACCCTCGACCTCGCGCTCTCCAAATAAGAAGATACGCTCCCGGGGAATACCCACCTTGGCGCACACCTTGGATAGAACAGGCAGCAGCTCTGGCACGGTCACCAGTGCCTTGGCTCCCGAATTCGAGATCTGGTGCGTGAATTCGGCTGGGAAAAATCGGGAAGAAAAACCAGATGAGTCTTTTTTTTCTATTGTTCTCTTTTTCTCAGATATACCTTCAGTATACGCAGGGTTACTAATGGATAAGAGCAAACAACACAGTGTCAGTAACAACGTCTCTCTTGCCTTCTTATCCCTTATAGTCAACTACTCACCCAGGTGTGACAGTGCATCCAGCTGCCTGCAGCGAGAGGTACAGCACGATATGGTCGTATTGGTTGGGCGCAAACGAAGCCACGATATCGCCTTTGCTCAGGCCAACCTTATCAACCCATCCGGCGGCGAGGCGGCTGGACAGGTCGCGGACCTGCGAATACGTGAGCGACTTGCCCGTTGCGCCGTCGATGACGACTTTGCGATCGTGCGACAGACGCTGGTTGTATTCGTTGGGCTCAAACAGGAACGAATAGATGTCGAGGTTGGGCAGGGGGACAGGCGCAAAGGTCGACTTGTATACCATGGCTAAAATTAAGGAAAAGGGTGCGAGAGGAAAAGTCCAACAGCAAAACGACAGTAACAGAGACTCTTTATACTTGAGGATGGGAAAGCGCCTTACATAACGCTTTTGATTGATTTGCTGCGCCGAACCAAAATGAAAAAAGCGGGGTAGCCAAAATCCAGCCGTGGAAAATCCATGTCCCGTCTTAATCAAGTATCTCTTATAATTACAGAGGGGCCCCATACTTAATAAACCGCTATTCAATGGATCTTTGATTGCGCTAAGGGTTTCTAAGCAGAAGTATTGAATAGCTCATTTGAATCAGACAGCTGTTTTAAGAATTAAATATGATTCTTGACATTTGTATCAATTGTAACGAGGCCATTGTAGCAAAATAGTGTGCAAGACAGTAAATTCTTGTCATATATATGCATGCTACATCAATGAACTGTTTCATGTTCTTCATCTGATATATGCTCTTATATAAGTATAAAGAAACAGGCAGGTAAACTCTATGCATGTATAGAAGAGTGAGAAAAGAGAAGCAGTGATGCTACGTCGTGAGCAATCCACTCCCTTCACACAGTACTTTCTCGGTATATGCTGAGTCATACTAGATCCACCGTGATAACAGTAAAACCAAGAAAGGTCATGCGGGGTATACGATAGCCCAGTATCACGGATGACTTTTCCCCGTCACCTCCACAGTACGCGTGTCTCAAAGAGAGCTGTATATGGAGCCGCTTAGATATAAGGTATAAGCTCTGCCGGTAGAACAACGGGAATATTGATGATCGAGGATAATGAATGTATAGTATCAAGTATTCAATTACAAGCGTTAAGTGTCACTGTGTGCATGCGCGCATTTAATGACGTTTCCCGGTGCATAGTAGTTTGACTGGGGCAAAATGATTGAGCGCATCGTCGATACTTTGGCGGCTAAAAAGAAACGCCGCCGGCTTGCTGAGTTCCTGAACAACATGCCAAAAAATGCAATGTGGTTGGTTCAATTTTTTCACGCAGTGTGTCATTCTAAAGTGGTGCAGAGGATTAATAAAACGAACACAGGCACAGATGCGTTGCAGTATGTGCCCGGCTGGGGGACAAAAGAGCATATGGCTCTGTACTAATGAGCCGCCTTTACTGTTGCTGTAGTCGTCTTGCTATATTAATGTACACCTGTGTGCTAAGCATGCATCATCAGAGAGAGAAACAGGATATGTAATAGGAATACGGATGTTAATATGGGCAGACCTTTCTTCTTTTACGAAAAAGTAGATAGCATGATCAGAGATACATTGGCCTGATAACAGCTGAAGAAATTCGTGCCTTTTGCCATGCTATAGCTTCATTTATGGTTTTCATGCGGACAAATATTTAACCAGCCTATATTGGGACCCGCTGGCACCACAGAAGGAAAAAAAAATATTTTCTATTGTTCGACATGCCACACAAGAGAGCGAAAGGCAAGGCAAGACAGATGCAAAAGGACGAGTAAGAAAGAATCGGCAGCAATTTACAGTGCAGACGAATTGACGATCAAGTGATTAGCTATGATCGACCGATAGAAGCCACCAAGAAGCCATCAGACGATACGCCGAAAGCATTCGCTCGATTGATGCGTTATAAAGAGGAAGAAGCAAAGAAGAAAAAAGCAAAGAAGGAACAGAAGGAAACACAAACGGACAAAGTGAGTGTACCGTTAGTTGAATCGAATTGAAGACTGACTGTTGCAATCAGAAAAAGATCGAGATTCTGCCTGGCGAGCGCCTCAAGGACTTCACTCGTCGTGTGGATCAACAGTTCCAGGCCGACTATCACAGCGCAGCGCGAGCAGCACGTCCCAAATCAGCAGGCAAGAGGCGCAACGAAGAACAGCGCAAACTAAAGAAGCGGGCCAAGATCGAAAAACAGCAAGAACTGTACGGCGGTAGAGACTTTGATGATCTCCGAGACGAGGTCAAGTTTGGTGAGGTCGCCGATGCCCCACCTGTCTTTAACCGGATACCCAAGGTTCGAGGCAAAGAGAAGCAGGTACAGTCACTAGACAGGAGAAGATAGCATCCTCAGTGTATTCACATATTCCATTTCAATCCATTTCATTAGATGCTCGTGAAGCAGCAGCTTCAAGAACAACAAAGAAAACAACTCGAGAAGCAAAAGACACAGGCCGGATACGAATCATCGGAAGACGAGGACATGAAGGCCTTGAAAAAATCACACAAACAAAAGACGCAGAATCTGAGTGCAGCCGCGCGCAAGGTGATCGATCAGGAAAGAGAGCGGGCTATCGAACTGTACAGAGCCAGGAAAGCGCAAAAGATGTCCGCAGCTGGCTTGACACCACTGTCGAAGTAGTAAATAAATAAACAAAAATATCCCGACCATGCCATGTGCATCTATTATGTTGTACTAGACTGTATGCGTGTGTGCGGATTTGTATCTTAGTGAGGAATGGGGAAGCGACTTACATAGTAATCCCAACCAATAGTGAGTGCGAAATATTCCGACCATTCCAACATACAATGCGCCCTATGTGAGTATATCGCCGACGGTTGGATGGGCAAGATGTTAATTCTCTATAAAACCACAGACTTCATGAAGATGGTTAGCGTTAGATATCTTCTCTTTCTTTTGATATTCTACGACAGCATCATGCGCTTCACTCTTACGCTTGTCTCCGCTGCCATGTTGGCGAACATGGCCCTGGCTGCTCCGGCCAACCCTCAACAGAACAGCGAGATCGAAGTCAACGGCTTCAACCCCGCTCAGACTGCTGCTCTTCAGCTTGGCGAGCAGTTCCAGCCCTTCAACTGGAAGGCTGAGGGCGAGCAGAAGACCGTCGACCGTACCTTCTCCCTTGACCTCGCTGAGCCCGCTGAGCTCCAGATCACCGACTACAAGCTTGGTAAGTATCCGCTAATAGAATGAGGGAAGCACTTTTGACTTATCCAATTTGATATATACAGGCGGTGACAAGTATGAGATCCTCGATAACGGTGTTCCCCTCGGCATGACCTCCGAGGCCACCGAGGAGCAGGGCGCTTTCGTCGGTACCCCCGAGGAGGCCCTCGCCGATGAGCGTTTCAGCCACGGCAACTTCCAGCTCGCCGAGGGCAAGCACGATATCACCATCAACGTTGCCGATTCGCCCTATGCCGACGGTATGGGTGCTGTCCGTGTCGTCCAAAAGCTTCAGGCCCTTAGCAAGAAGGGTGGCAAGAAGGGCGGCAAGAAGGGCGGTAAGAAGGAGTGGGAGGACGACGACGAGGATGACGAGTGGGATGGCAAGAAGGGCGGCAAGAAGGGCGGCAAGAAGGAGTGGGAGGACGACGACGAGGACGATGAGTGGGACGGCAAGAAGGACGGCAAGAAGGGCGGCAAGAAGGGCGGCAAGAAGGACGACGAATGGGATGAGGATGAGGATGACGACTGGGAGGAGGACGACGACAAGAAGAAGGGCGGCTGGGGCGACAAGAAGAAGGGCGACTGGGACGACAAGAAGAAGGGTGACTGGGACGACAAGAAGAAGGGCGACTGGGAGGACGACAAGAAGGGCGGCTGGGGCGACAAGAAGAAGGGCGACTGGGATGAAGACAACAAGTGGGACGATGACAAGAAGGGCGGCTGGGGCGACAAGAAGAAGGGCGACTGGGATGAAGACAACAAGTGGGACGATGACAAGAAGGGCGGCTGGGGCGACAAGAAGAAGGGCGACTGGGATGAAGACAACAAGTGGGACGATGACAAGAAGGGCGGCTGGGGCGACAAGAAGAAGGGCGACTGGGATGAAGACAACAAGTGGGACGATGACAAGAAGGGCGGCTGGGGCGACAAGAAGAAGGGCGACTGGGATGAAGACAACAAGTGGGACGATGACAAGAAGGGCGGCTGGGGCGACAAGAAGAAGGGCGACTGGGATGAAGACAACAAGTGGGACGATGACAAGAAGGGCGGCTGGGGCGACAAGAAGAAGGGCGACTGGGATGAAGACAACAAGTGGGACGATGACAAGAAGGGCGGCTGGGGCGACAAGAAGAAGGGCGACTGGGATGAAGACAACAAGTGGGACGATGAC
>JNEN01000773.1:0-29587 GCA_000697355.1 Syncephalastrum monosporum B8922 | reverse complement strand
CACTTAGTCTTAGAACGGTTACTCTCCATCTATACTGCCTAATAATAATACCGAGACATGTTGTCCAGAACAAAGTGACAAAGTATTGCCGAGACAAGAATGTCTGAGATATCCGTTATTAGCCTAGTGCCCACACTAAGTGATGCCGGGACTTGTTATTATATTAGCACCTGAGCTGAGTACCTGAATTAGTAGGTCTCACTGGCTTGGCAATGACGATATGATCTGACACGTCAATAACATTGGTGTTTATTATGAGACATGGTAAAAGGACCATGGCCTGGCTCATTCCAGAAATATCCGCATTACGCACTTAATAACCGATTGGTTCGTACAAGACCGAACATCGGATAACGGCATCTGAATATAATATCCAAGAAGTGTATATAAAGGGTAGAAGATAGAACCCAAGTAGTATCAGTTCAGAACACAAGTTCAACTACCTTATAAACAACCTACACACATTCTCACAGACTTCTTCTGTTACCTTTATTTTCTCTTTCTATCTTCCTACCTATATCTCATAAATGAGATTCAAGAGAGCAACGTTTAGAATTAATAATCATATTAACGTTTTACTAATATCTATCTTGATTACTTATAAATATCTTTTATTTGTAACTAAAATAAAAAAAGAAAATAATCATTATTTTGCAAATAATAATTACTTTAGAAATATAGTTGTTTATAAAATAACAAAATATTTCTTATTCAGATGTAAAATATCTCCTGTTGCAAGTAAATAAAATTTTCATTTTATTTGAGATATAGGGTAGGTAAGATAGAGGTTGTGGAGAGAAAAATAAAGATAACAGAAGAAGTATGTGAGAATGTGTGTAGGTTGTTTTATAAGGTAGTTGAACTTGTGTTCTGAACTAATGCTACTTGGGTTCTATCTTCTACCCTTTATATACACTTGGATATTATATTCAGATGCCGTTATCCGATGTTCGGTCATGTACGAACCAATCGGTTATTAAGTGCGTAATGCGGGTATTTCTGGATTGAGCCAGGCCATGGTCCTTTTACCATGTCTCATAATAAGCACCAATGTTATTGACGTGTCAGATCATATCGTCATTGCCAAGCCAGTGAGACCTACTAATTCAGGTACTCAGCTCAGGTGCTAATATAATAACAAGTCCCGGCATCACTTAGTGTGGGCACCAGGCTAATAGCGGATATCTCAGACATTCTTGTCTCGGCAATACTTTGTCACTTTGTTCTGGACAATATGTCTCGGTATTATTATTAGGCAGTATAGATAGAGAGTAACCGTTCTAAGACTAAGTGGTGACATTTACCACACACATTCTCACAGACTTCTCTGTTACCTTTATTTTCCTCTCTTCATTTTCTATCTTCCTACCTAAAGTATATCTCAATTAGCACCTGAGCTGAGTACCTGAATTAGTAGGTCTCACTGGCTTGGCAATGATGATATGATCTGACACGTCAATAACATTGGTGCTTATTATGAGACATGGTAAAAGGACCATGGCCTGGATCAATCCAGAAATATCTTTATTACACACTTAATAGACCGATTGACTCGTACAAAACCGAGCATCTGATAAAGGCATCTGAATATAATATCCAAGAAGTGTATATAAAGGGTAGAAGATAGAACCCAAGTAGCATCAGTTCAGAGCACAAGTTCAACTACCTCTATAAACAACCTACACACATCCTCACAGACTTATTCCTGTTATCTATCTCTTTTATTTTCCTCTCTTCATTTTTCTATCTTACCTACCCTATATCTCAGGGTGTTGACCGATAACAAGTAAAAATGGACAATACCCTGTAGTGCGGTGTTTGCAGATGCGACATGCGAACAGTGCAGCGTCGAGAAATTCGTCCCATCGAGGTATCACCCCATAGCGTATTTGCGAAGCATAGGTTTAAGCACACCATTAGTGCGTTCGCATTTGCCATTCGAGCGTGGGTGAAAAGCCGATGTGAAGTTGTGTCGTAACTTGATACGACTGAGGTAGCGTGCAAGAACTTTGGACATGAAGTTCGGGCCGCGATCGGTGACAATTTCAGGTTAAAATCCAAACGAATCACGATCTATTAGTAAATAAAATCGGCGATAGTTTCACCGATTGCATCAGGAACAACGCGGGCAATTGGTAGCTCGTAAGGCAGTCAACAGCCACCAGGATCCATCGGTTGCCGTTAACGGTAGCCGATAGTTCACCTACTGTGGTAAACCATCATCCATCGGATTATTCCGTCTTAGTAGAAAAGGTCTAGACTTGCCTCTATACTCAATCATTGTATCGGTTGCTATCATGCACTTATTCAACTCTTGCATCGCCGGTCCAATTAACGACAAATAAAACCGTAAAGAAGTTTGCGTACCGCTTCTCTTAACTAGTGGCACAATTCCATATGCAAGTATGTTTAATCACAGGTACATCATACCTGATGAAAATATTTTATTATCTTATTACTGGAAATCTATATAAGACGATAGTTGGATAGACATAGATATAACATCTTTACCTGATACTCAACTTACTTCAATATAAGTTCAGTCTCACTCACTCTCTTGTCCCTTGTATTTTTTCTCTACAGTACTGTCTATTTCTCTCTCTATGTCTCACGCCAAGCAATCTTTCCAGACAAAGTGCTCAGCATCACTGGCCTGAAGTCCTAAACGGCTTCGAACACGAAGATTTCCGCGGGTTCAAGAAACACCTTGAGTCCCGTTTTTTCATTGGCAACATCACGGATGACAAGCAAAAGAATCAGATCTTGCGTGCCCAGCTGCGCTCTCCCGCAAAGACATATTATGATCAGCACCTGCGCAGACTTGCTAGTGACCAAACGAGCCGCACGCCCTTTGATGACATCTTGAAGCGTCTAAAGAACGAGTTCGTCACAGAAGACGTTCTCTTACGTCTCAGAAACCATTTCGAGACAATGAAGCGAGGCAGATACGAGAGCCTCACGAGTTTCTACCGACGCTTGAAGATTGCCGCCGAGCATGCCGAGCTCGAGGATCAGGGAGGGCTGATCCAATCGAACTTCAAGTTCGAACTCCAGGAGAGAATCCGCTGCCACTGCTTAGCATGGAATGCCTTGACATTCGATGAGCACTTGCGCTATGCGCAAGGATACTGTGATACGCATGTCCGCCTTTCCGAGTCCGTAGTACCGAAAGGTATTTCGCAAGATCTTCGCTGGTGAAGGCACCGATCAGGATAAAGGTGTTGCCGCCTACGGACCGGCAATGGAGCTGTACGCCGACGAATACAACAGCTTCGAGAACCATGGCCGCAAGCGCATCGACAATAACGCTCCTACCATGACTCAAGATGTGATAGAGGCCTTGCAAGAAGGCTTGTCACGGGCTGATGCCACCCGGCATGCCGCACGCCGTGCCGCTGAAGAGCCTTTCCAGGATACGTATTACAAACGTCGGCCCAGCCGGTATCACGTCCGCAAGGACAATACTCGGGGCAGACACAGCAGAGACAGCAGCCCCTTCGCCAACAGCAGCGACAACCTTACCGCGGCTACAGGAACCGCCAGCCATTTCGACCTCCCGACGATCGCCGCAACCCATCACAACATGCTACGGATGTGAATGCTGAGCCTCTAGCAAGCAAACAGCATGGTGGCCCGCCGCCCCGCTATAGTGCGCCGCCTGCGCACGAAAGAGGCCACCAGAACACCGTGCCTTTGAACACAATGCAGGAGACAGAGGCCGTATTTTTCCTCAGCATGGAAACAGACGAGTGGCCGATTCAGCATCCGACAAGATACGAGCACAGACCGCAGCCAACGCTCGCTGGTGCTATGGCTTGCTTTAGCACGGGCAAAATGAACAAATGGGACCGGTTCCCTGTTGATTATGATATGATAGTCTACGTTTTATCTTATATATATATAGGTGTATGTAACGAAAATGAAGGGGTAGTCCAGGGAAACTGATTTCGCAACGAAATTTCGTAGGCTAGTTAGAACAGAAAGTGAAAGAAAGCTGTGTTCAAGTTGCCATACGTGGGGTGGGGCTGGAGAGTTGGGAAGAATTCTGGCGGTGGAAAGGGTAAATTCAGGCTGGGCAGGACCAGGACTGTTTTTTTTGGAAAGCGCGTAAATTCCCAAACCCAAAAGACGGAAAGAGGGAACAGATGACTGACGATTGCATGTACAGCACAGTACAGTACATTGTATATACACTATCGACTTAAAGAAATTCAAGCAACATGAATACTTCCATGCCATTGCCACCCGGTTGGACTGAACATCGCGGCCCCGAAGGCCGGCCCTACTGGTATAATGCTTTCACAGGACAAAGCCAGTGGTTTCCGCCTGTTGTCAATTCGGCCATACCGCCTCCTTTGCCCTCACAGCCGCCTCCCAGCACATCTTCGGACCTGCTTAAAGAGCAGAAGCCGAAAATCAAGAAAAAGAGGTAGCAGTTTACATTGAACCACGACCGTGTACTCACAAGCGAATTATACAGGAAGCTCATCCCGGGCACGCGGTGGTACTTGGTCCAGACAGCCGATGGACTGGAATTCTACTATGACAAGGAAAACAAGAAATCTGTCTGGGATATGCCTCCTGAACTGGAGCTTCCCATTCAACAAATGAAGCAAAGTGAGCAGGAGGAAGCTGACAGGAAGCGATCCTCGAGAGATCAAGACGACGATGTTCGCGATCCAACGCAGTCAAAGCGTGTCAAGCATGCGTCTGAGCCAGTTGAGCCTGCTGAAACGACAGAGTGAGTCTAGTGCTGGCTGAACGGAAGAAGGGCGGCGGGACTTATCAATGAATAGATTGACAGAAGAGGATATCATGTGGCAGCTGCAGAATATGGAGCCAGAAGTAGAGCATGATGAAGGACAAGAAGAGGAAGCAGCGCTAGGAAACGGGGCCACCGATGATAATAATCGTAGTAATCATCCAGAGCATCCACAGGCTGAGGTAATCGAGGATCATGCAAAACCCGAGGCACATGAGCGACAAGAATCCCCTCAGTCGTCAGCACAGACGACTTCACTCCATCAGGAACAACCATCACAACAACCACCATCACAACAACAATCACCGCAGCAAGATATCATTCCAGGCGTGCCTGATGAGGAACGCGTCGAGCAGTTTACAGTAAGTTGAAGTGATTGGTAAGAGGAGAATCAGTTGACGTCTTTTTCTATTTCCTTGTAGATTATGCTTTCCGAAAAAGATATTTCTCCATTTTCCACGTGGGAGAGAGAGCTCCCCAAGATCATCAACGATCCGCGTTACTCATGTATGTTAGTAAGCTCGCTAAAAAGATCTGAAAAAAACCTAATGTGGACTGGGGGACTTGAATCCTTCCCTCCTTTGATTCGTTCTGATAGTGGTGCAACCCTTGAGTAAAAGGAAGCACTTATTCAACAACTTTTGCCGGGTCTTGGCCGAGCAACAGAAAGAGGCACGCAAGCATGAAAGACAAAAGGTAAATGGATAACAATTAAATAATAACAATAAACACGAAACTAGCACCATGCCTTATTGACATCGAATAACATAGTCGCCTGAGGAAGAGTACTTATCATTGCTCCAAGAAATGGTAACAGGGAGCAAAAAGATGTATTGGGAGGACTTCCGGCGGAAGGCCAAGAATGACAGTCGGTTCAAGGCCATCAAAGAATCACGGACGCGCGAGGCCCTGTTCAAGGACTATGTCCGCTCCAAGCGCACACAGTCTAAGGAAGACGCTTATCGCAGCCTGCTGCGTGAAACCAAAGCGATTGTGCCTGGCATGCGATGGCGGGATGCAAAGCTCATTCTTGAAAAGGACGATCGATACCACGCCATCGAATCAAGAACAGAACGAGAAGACATGTTTCGTGATTACCTAGACGAACTTGTTTGAGAAATATCATTAATAAAACAACAAAAAAGCAAGAAATGCTATATATGAGGAAAGTTTCATCGAACATGCAAACGGAAGAAGAGGACTAGAGAAACAAAATATTGTGCGCAGGACAAAATAGAGTGAAAGAGTAGAGTAGAGCATGCAAAAAAGAAAAAAAAGAAAAAGATAATAATAAATAAGAGAAACGGTATGTACAAAGGTAAGAGCTGTGGTCGAAATAAGGGCGGTGGCAATCGCATGTTCGATAAAGTACGTATAACTGTATGCAAGACTATGTTAAATGTGTGTGCATGCGACGTGTGTGTGTGCGAGTGTGTGTATGTGTATGGGTATGTGTATGTGTACGTGTGTTGAATGTGTACGCCCTAAAAGTCTGTGATGAGGACGCCAAGCGAGGGTATCTGTTGCATGTCAAAAGGTAGACGAGGACTTGGTGGAGGTCGAGACTTCGTGGTCGGGCGATGGCGGTGGAGAGTGTGGCAAGATGATGGCGCTCCCTTGAAACACCTTGGGCGGTCCAGTAGCAAACCGGACTGACGGGTGGTGGTGGTGGTGATGATGCTGAACAGGAGAATGGTTATGACTCTGATTATGACTCTGATTAGGGATATGATTATGGATATAACTATGGCGGTCGTGGGTTGGTTGACCGTGGCCTGAGTGGTGTAGGCTGTTTGTGGTCGAACGAGTGACGGGGTTCACGGAGGAAGCAGACGAGGAAGAAGAGTAGGAAGAGGATGTGCTGACAGTGTGTTTGACGAGGATGCTTGGCGGAACTTGGCTGTCTTTTGGGCGGGTAACAATTTCCGGGGCGTCGCGCAGCATCGCCTCATACTCCTCCCGCTCGATCCTCTCATTCTCCTGGATAATCGTTTGCAAGAGCTGGAATGCATCGCGTCGATGGTGCTCTGGATGCCGGTATCGATGCGAGCGTCTCTTGGGCGTGTGGGGCGACGAGAGCGGCCCGGCAAAGATGGACGAAATATTGCTCGGCGTGTGTTCTATCATGGGTGGGTACGCATGCCGGGAGGGGGGTGTCGTCGTGGTCATTCTACAGTTGTGGAGACGAAACAGACAGAAAAGAAGGAAAGGGACCGGACAAAAGGGTTATGCGTGGATGTATTGTGAAAGTGTGTGTATAGTACGTAAAAAGAGGGAGAGGGAGAGAAGAAAAGAGTATATGAGCGGAAGAGGCGGGCTGGGGGTAAGCGCCCTTTTTCCCTTTTCTCTTGAACTTTTTTTTTCTTATTTGAAAAGCCGCAAATTGATCAGCACAAAACGTCGATCATCGTTGTGCAACGGGGATCCCAGAATGCAAAAGCTTTTTCTTCGGGTCGATCTTCTTTATTTTTTATTTTTTTGGTGTTACAGCAACAGCTGCCCCAAACAAAGACGACCCATGGACAAATCAACAAAAGAATCACTGTCTTCCTGATGATGACACCCGGTGGTTTATGCTTCACCCAACCACATGAAAGAAAAGAATGTGATAGGTGCTTTCGCTTCTTCACTTAAACGCGGACTTTATAACGACACCGCTTCACACGGCACGGTGATTCGCTCTTTCTTTTGCACCATGATCTCCGCACTATGGATAGACATACATCACTCAAAAGCACACTTAGCATAGAATGCATGTGTTTGCTGCGGTGTCGATCGCCCGGTCCCGAGTCATGTGCTTCTTTATGTGTGGCATCCCCGCAACTCTTTCTCACTCACGGTCTCTCCTTACCCCTAACTTTTTTTCACACCCAAATGTACCGCTATAATCAGTGTTCTGCATGGATGTTTGAAGATATCCCGGGAGTGGTTTTAAGTTAGCATACAGTAGGGTGGTAATTATTCAATCTGGGAGTCTTCTGTTCTAGGTCTTTGCTTGGTATAGGCCATCTCATTTGGTGGTTCGCCGCAACAGCACACGGGTATGCATGCACTTTTCTCAGTCAGATTAGGCAGCGTCTACTGCTTCGCGCAGGGCAAATGATTCATGTCATCGGGTCAGCTCGGTGGCTGAGTTGCTGCTGTGGGTGCGCGATACTCGCGCGAACTGGATCGCCCAAAAAGCTGCGTTCTGAAACAAGCTGTACTGTATGCCCAAGTCTTCCGAGGAATAACGGATAAATCGGGCCTTGAACAAATCGGGCCGATTTCTACCGAAAAAGGGCCAAGTATGACTATTTTTTATTCCCGCGCCCAGCGCATTTCTTTCCATGTCTGTTATTTATGATGGTCATGATAATGATTATTAACTTCCTTCCGTTCCATTTATCTTTCAGAGTGGGTGGCCTATATTCATGTATATTTGTGTGTATGCGTGTGTGCGCAAAATACTATCCGAGCATATCGCAGGCGTGACTAAGTCCATGCAATCCCCCAATCCCCAATTGGGTTCAACCCAACGCGAGCATTTCTTGCACTAACTCACAGAGCCAATCAGCTTGCATCTGCATGCAGGTGCTATTTCTTTTTAAGTCAAGTTTTCTTTTCCCAATGGCGCAATGCCTGAATGCTCATCCCCAATATCATGCACACTCACACAGTGAGGCACTTGACCTTTTACATACTGGGCGTGATCCACATTCTCCCGCTCGGCTAGTGGCTGAGCACCAGTAAGACGCATTTCCCACCTTGACATGAGTTTTCTTCCAGATATCGTCTGGATGACATCCTCCATTCGCGCCGCAGTTTCTTGGGCCCTTTTCTTTTTTTTTAATTTCTTAGAAAAGCAAGATTTCCGTCATATAGCAGTCATGTGTACATTCCAGAGGCATCAACGTTAGGGTCGAATAGGACATACACCCTGCTTTTTGCAGTGGTAGACCAAAAAAGGATAGAAAATAGGGCAGATGATGCCACCGTCTCCTCGTAGGACACGCCGATAGAGAAAGATGTGAAGTAAAAGACAACAACTTTATAGGGTGGTGATGGTAGTGGTGGTGATAATGGTAGGGGGTTCTTTAAAATTGGGTTGATATTTACACCTCGCCAGTGGGACACAGATCCTTGAGTTTCGCTTCTAGGATACGCTCCATTTCGTTTGCGTCCTCATATACAAACGAGCCTTCTTCGTTGAACGTCCGTGCATTGTCAAACATAAGCTTGAAGTCAGCCCTGAAATCGGCCACCGAGTTGTAGTACGCAGAGTGAATCCGCTTTTTGATCATGTTCATCGATATCGGGCTCTTGATCATTGTGTAATAGAGAGGGTAATCGCGCTTGCTCACAAGATCCATGAACAACTCGCATCGCTGCCTATACGTCTCGGTCTCCTCGTCCTCCTCGGTCGCTTCTTCCAGCGCGGTGTAACACTGCTCAAACAGCTTTGTCAGTCGCTGTCGTACCACGGGATCGACCGAATCGAGAGGCTTGCTTCGTTTTCGTCGGGACTATGTATTCAACAGATGAGTATCCTGTACTTTGAGTCCAAGTTCTTCTTTTATTACCTCGACGTCGCCCTTCTTGGGCCGGCCGCGTTTCTTGGATCCAGCCGAGTCCTCGCTGCCTTCGCGTTGCATCATGCGCTCCGCACGGCGTCGTCGCATTTCTTCCTTCTTGGCCACCAGCTCGTCAATATCCACATTTTCATCCTCCAAGGCCTAGAAAAAAGAGATACAAAGAGACAAGATAAATGAGCCCAAGTGCACAAATGTGTTCTTGTTTTGTACTTGCATTCAACCATTGTTCTTCGGTCAGGCCGTCGTCATAGCGCACCGAGTCTCTTGAGCGCTGACCACGGCCATAGCTGAGCGGATCGGTCGCATCCTCGACAGGCATTTCGTCCAGACGGTATACTTCGGGGAGTTCGTCCTCCTGAATCAGTCGCTCGTATTTCTTGCCACGTCCGCCGAGGCGCTTGCGCTCTTCACGCTGACGCTCAGCATCCATCTTTTCAAACACAGTCGCTTCTTGATCGGAGCGCTTCAGGAGCTCGTTTAACTCTTCGTCGTCTGCCGCTTCGTCGTCCTTTTCTTCCTCCTCGTCTGCCTTGTCTTCCAAAAGCGAGCGCTAAACACACACACACAAACACGCAAGTTCATGTGAGACGTCTATTCTTTTTCTCGATATTGCTTTTCTTACCAAGAACGCTTCTCGGTCTTCCTCCGTACTGCGGTTATCGAATTTACCAGCCTGAATGACTTTGCCGTCAATATCCAGCTTGTAGTTGGCACGGGCCAGAATGTTTTCTTCGATCGAGTTGGCTGAGATCAGTCGGAAAATGCGCACTTCCTTGGTTTGACCGATACGATGTGCACGATCCTGGGCTTGCAGATCCTGGTGCGGGTTCCAGTCCGAGTCAAAGATGATGACCGTGTCTGCCGCCTGGAGGTTAAGACCCAAACCACCAGCGCGTGTACTGAGTAAGAAGACAAAGTAAGGTGAATCGGGTGCATTGAACATATGTAAAAGTTCGGATCGATCGTCAGCCTTAGTCGAACCGTCCAGACGCAGGTACTGGAAGCCACGATAGCTCAGGAAATCCTCCATGATCGTCATGATTTGTGTCATTTGGAAAAAAATGAGGACCTATGTGTATCACATCGTGTGAGATGCACGTATATAGAATAATGCACACTTACGCGATGGCCCGTCTCCTTCAACTTCGGCAGCATACGATCGAGCAGCTCAAATTTACCCGAGGTGCGGTACAGAAGGTCGTTGGAGGTTTGTGCGGGGTTGACCGAATTCTCAACCTCTTCAAAAACGAAGGGATGGTTGCAAATCTTGCGTAGCTGCATAATCGTGTTGTTGAGACCCTTGATGCCCATTTTCCTATCATCCGGTCAGTCGCCTTCTTCAGTTTGCTTTTGTCTTCTTTTGGCTCACCCTTTCTCGCCATGAGAGGCATAAAGCACACCATTCTTCTTCATTTGAGCATAGAGCTTGAGCTGCAGCGCCGACAAGCGGCACTTGACCACGCGCTCCACCTTGTCGGGCAGTTCAGATTCCACGTCCTTCTTCAGACGACGCAGCAAGAACGGGCGAAGCACCTTGTGCAGACGCTTGATGATCAGCAGCTGCTCTTCTTCGTTCAGGCCGACCTTGTCCGAGACGCCCTGGTTGTTGAACGGCGTGTTGAACCATTCCTCAAAGCTCTGGACACTCTTGAAGATCTTGGGCAGGATAAAGTTAAGCAGCGCCCACAGTTCAGGCAGGTTGTTCTATGCAGATAGGAAAGAAAAAAGTTAGCCAAAGTCAAGTACGAATGCTTCCCATCTTAGGTAGAGCGCACCTGAAGCGGAGTGCCCGTCAAAATCAGACGGTATCGGGTCGTGTAGAATTGACGGAGGACCGACGTCAGCTTGGAGGTGGGATTCTTCATACGATGGCCTTCGTCGATGATCATGTGGAGCCAGCGGATCTTGCTCAGGACCGGACGGTCCTTGATGATGTATTCAAAGGTCGTCATCAGGACCTGGAAATCGCCATTGCGAATCTCCATCTGGAGCTCACGGCGCATAGGCGGGTTTCCCTTGTAGACGATTGTCTTGATGGCAGGCGCCCATTTTGCAAACTCGAGCGACCAGTTGGTCAGCGTTCTACGATCATGTCAGCACAAGCATTCATAACATGCCTTTGCACTCACGATAATGGGACAATAATAAGATAGGGACCATTCTGTCTCTTTTTTTCAATGAGATAGGTGATCAGACTGATGGTCTGGATGGTCTTGCCAAGGCCCATCTCGTCGGCCAGGATGCCATTCAAGTGGTTGTTATACAGGGAGACCATCCACTGCAGACCTTTGATCTATAATAAAGATTGGTCAATCTTATGAAGGCGGATGCGTCAAGCATTGAATCTTACCTGGTACTCCTTCAAAGTACCACCAATGAGAATGCTCGGTTGAGACACTTCTTCCTTGATGCGATGCGTGACTTTAAAGTAATCAATCTTGGACGCAGGGTCATCGTCGGTGTCGTCTTCATCGGGCGGGGGCGCGAGATCGTTCGGCTCCAACTGCTGTGCGGTGTGGGCCTGTTGATCAATGACGGCTCGCGAAAGGGATTCCAAAAAGGAGCCGGTTTGCCGGAGCAGCTGTGTCAGACGGGTGTCCTTGGCCTGGTCGAGGAGCTTCATGTAGGCCTCTTCGTCGTCGTTCCTCAGGGCCCGGATACGCTCCTTGGAGGCGCGCTCGGCCTTCTTTTGCTCCTCCTTTTCGACGTGGAGGTGGTACTGCTGCACGGCGCGGCCGAGCTTGTTTTGCTTGGCTTGCCAGTTCTTTTGCGCGACGACGAGGTTGCGGCCGTGGTCGCAGATGGACTGCAGGTATTGGAGGTGCTTTTGCTTCTCCTTTTGCTCGCGGTCGATGCGTTGCTGGCGCTCGATCTTCTCGGTCATACGTGCCTCGCGGAGCGACTGCTTCTTCATGCGACGGAAAGCAAGGCGGTCGGCCGAGGTCGCAAGCGTCGTGGAGCGACTCATGCCATGGATGATCTCTTGGCGCAGCTACGTTAGAGTGGAAAGCATAAGTTTCTTGCTAAACCAAAATCCTAAGAGAGAGAGAGAGCGCGCGCACGCGCGAGGGGAGCATACCTTCTTCTGACGGTTCAAGAGTCGCAGGGCCCTCAATTCGATGATGGCCTTGAGCTTCATGTCACGGCCTTTTTCACCGTCGGAGGGCGACAAGAGACTGGCGGGTGCAGTGGACACGTTGCTGGGAATCTTTTCGAGCTCGCCTATCCGGTACTGGATGCGAGCCTTGATCCGTCGTTCACGCTCGGTGATCATGACGTGCGGGTCGATGCCGATCGGGGTGATGCTTGGTGTCAGCATGCGCTGTTGACGCGAGGCATGGCCGTAGGACGACACCGGTGTTTTGAGCAGGTTGTAAGGCGAGGCATACGCATTGTATTGTGTCTTTTCCGTGGGGTTCGTCGAGGGCAACGGCGACTCTCCCTGCTGCGGATGCGGTTGCGATGGCGTGTGTTGCGACTGAGGCTGTTGTTGTTGTTGTTGCGCAGGCGTAGAAGACGAAGACGCGGGAGAGGGCACAGCGGCTGAAGCCGAGGCAGAAGCGGGTGTGCCTGACAGACGCGTGTCGTTGGTTCCGAGCGCTTCATGGGCAGCGAAGAGAATCTGCTGAAGCTGCGGAGGCACGGGCATGTTCTTTGAAATAAGCCTATAGGCCATGATCTGATGCTTCAGCGTCGCAAGCTGCTTTTGAGAAAAGGCTGCACCTGGAGGCAGCGCCTGCGGCTGTGCATGATGTTGCGGCGGTGTAGGCGCCACTGTATCAACATCAATAAGTATAAGTACTCACTATCGTCTGATTGCAATCGGCAACTTTTCGAGGCGTATAAAACATTACCAGATGCACTAGCAGGCGAGCTCATGGACGGCATGCCATTGTTGGTAGGTGATGCCTGAATCTTTTGTTGTCGCTGGAGGTTCTTTAAGAACTGCATGATACTCGCAAACTCGGGGTTGTTGTCTTCCTTTGCACCCTGCATTTGCAAGTACTTTGCGCGCTAAGATCAACAGAGTGAGTTGAACCAATAACAACAAAATAACAACAGGCATGGGAAGAAGATCCAGGACGATAAGAAAGGGAAGGAGAAAAGGAAAAGGATATTTACCTGCAATATATTGTTAAGCTTTTGCTTATTCAAGCCGCCAGGCACACCTTGTTGCAAGATGGACCCGTTGGCAGATGTGTCGGTAGCAGCAGCAATGTTCATCAATCAACCGTATAAAAACAATGGAAAAAAAAAGGACTGGCTCAAGCGAACTTGGAAGGGCAGCGGTGACGCGAAAACGTGAAAGGCAGAATAGGTTGAGACGATCGATCCAAGGGAGCGCGTGTGTCGATCTTGTAAAAAAAAAAAAAGGCCAAGTAAAAGCTCAGCTGGACGCTTTCAATGGTTACAATACAATCCAAGAAAAGGAGCCTCCAGCCTAGTTCTGCCCTATTTCACACTCATCACAAATCACGCAACGTCATTCTTTTCATACTCCGATACTAAACCCCCTTTCTCCCAGCCAATACCTGGGTGCTCTTCAGCTCAACTCCATCTCTGCGCCAATCAATAACAAGTTTATCTTGTATTGACACTACCACCAGTAGTCGTCAGTCAGTAATTAATGGCCATCCCACTCAATGATAAAATGATAGGCCCGGACAATAGATTTGATGGTATGCATACAAAACCAAAAGGAATATGCACTAGATAATTTAGAGCTTCAGGAATCTTATATATACTTTTGTATGTTTTGTGGTCTTTCTTTGCTTCCCCACCAGTTGCATCGTGTGCTGTCTGTCTATACTGACCTGCAATAGATATATATGTTATCCTGAACGATGCAGGACGAGGACGTCTTGTCATGATAGCATTCTTTACATATGAGCCCAGGGAAGGAAGGTCATCCACGTCAACGCAAAGGACTATGAATTAATAATGGGAAGGGGGTGTGGGTGGAGAAAAAAGCTGGATTGAGTAGCACATACAAATCACCTTATGATGGCAGGATCGGGGGGAATCCAGGATTTGAGCGGTTTCGTGACACCAATTCCGGATTTTCTCTTCCACGCACAAGTCGATCCATTATTGTGATATTTGTTACCATGGCAGGCCATGTCAAAGTGCTAATGGCAGGTGTGCAAACGAAGAATGACCGTGACGTTTAATAATGTATATACATACAATATATATATATATCTTGTATGATGAATAGGTGGCAGAGAAGCCGTCGTTGGCCGAGGCGCTATCCAAGTTACTTGCGCCGGGCGGCCAGTTTGGCACACGAAAAGGAATTGCCACGCCCGTCCACGAATGGACCGGGCCATTCAAGCCAGCCAACGCAACCGCGCACTTCAAGTTTACGTCGGTCACCGGCCACGTTTACAATGTCGACTTCACGAGTGAATACAATTCCTGGGACGTCGATCCACAAAAGCTTTTCGACGGCAAGACGCGCAAGACCGAGTCGAATCCGAAGCAGCACCTGTGCGCACACCTGCACACCGAGGCCAAGCACGTCGACTACCTTGTCTTGTGGCTCGACTGCGACCGCGAAGGCGAAAACATTTGCTTTGAGGTCATCCACAACTGCGCACCTGCCATGAAGTCAGACAATATTTTGCGCGCGCGTTTTTCAGCCATCACCGCCGAGGATATCCGGTATGCGTTTCAGCACCTGGTGCTGCCCAACGAGAATGAAAGCAAGGCGGTCGACGCCCGGCAAGAATTCGATCTCAAGGTCGGCGTTGCGTTCACGCGTTTCCAGACCCGCTTCTTCCAAGGCAAGTATGGCAACCTCGATTCAACCGTCATCAGCTACGGCCCGTGTCAGACCCCGACCCTCAGCTTCTGTGTCGACCGCCACGATCGCATCCAGAGTTTCCAGCCCGAGACCTTCTGGACCATCGCAGCGACGGTCGAGAAGGACGTGCCACTCAAGCTCTCGTGGGCCCGGGAGCGTGTCTTTGACAAGCAGATCGCAAGCGTTTTTCTAAGCAGGATCGAGGGCAAAACCTGCAAGGTGCTTTCTGTTGAGACCAAGCGCAAGTCCAAACAGCGTCCGCACGCCCTGAACACCGTCGAGCTCCTAAAGCACGGTTCGTCCTACCTCGGTATCAGTCCCAGCGAATGTGTAAGTTCGGCAGGCTGTATATATACACGTGTTGACTGATATGTGCCATCGGGATAGATGAGCATTGCCGAGCGTCTCTACACGCAAGGCTACATCTCTTACCCGCGTACGGAGACGTCAAAGTACCCAGATAACTTTGATCTCAAGAGCGTCCTAAAGGAGCAAGCGGCCCATCCTGACTGGTAATCATTGCAGAAGCACAACAGGAAGAGACACAATTATAACAGAGCTCATAGGGGCCAGCACTGTGAGACACTCCTCCGAGAAGGCTTTACGCCGCCTTCGAGTGGTACAGATGTGGGTGATCATCCGCCCATGTAAGTCCAGTTTAGCCCCATCCTCCCCTGATACTCAGACAGGCACAGTACACCCATGCGCATCGCACTGGAAAGCGATCTTTTTGGCGACGCATGGCGAATCTACGACTTTATTGCGCGCACATTTATCGGCTCGATCAGTGCCAATCTGCAGTACAACGCAACGCAGGTGGATATCGCCATGGGCGACGAGATGTTTGAACTCAAGGGTGCCAAGGTCATTTCGCCCGGTTTTGCATCTGTCATCCATTGGTATGTCCCTGATGGGTGTTTGTTTCATAAGAACCGGTTGACACTGATTGGAGAAAAAACGCAGGATGGGCAAGCCAGACGAGTACATTCCTGAGTTTGCCAAGGGCGAGGTACTTTCCGTCAAGTCACTCGGTCTCCAAGAAGGCAAGACCAGCCCACCGGATTACTTGACCGAAGCCGAGTTGATTGGTCTCATGGTATGCGTCGAGATCGCCTCTACCTTCTGCCTTGCAGGACTCACCTCTAATAGGAACAAAATGGTATCGGCACGGATGCCAGTATTCCCACCCATATTAATAATATCTGCCAGCGAAACTATGTGACGGTAAGCTCAAGGAAATAATAAAATGGGGAAAAAGTACACAAGGCACAGTCTCACAGAGATGTAGGTCAGCGGTACCGCTCGACGCTTGATCCCCACCAATTTGGGCATTGTTCTTATCCACGGCTACCGTAAGTGACATGTCACGCCCTGAATTTTTTTTTTTTTCGTTCATTTGAACTCACAGTCCTGTAGAAAAAATTGACCCTGAGCTATCTCTGCCTACGATGCGATCCGACATGGAGCAGCAGCTCAACCTGATCGCGACTGGCAAGGCGCCTCAAAAAGATGTCTTGCAGCACTTTTTGAAAATGTTTTCAGACAAGTTTGCCTACTTTGTCAAGCACGTGAGTATTTTCAGGTTATAAAGTTAGTAGAACAAAGCACTCACCGTCAGTAGGTCAACTCAATGGACGAGTTATTCGAGGCGACCTTCTCTCCACTTGCTGCGACCGGACGTCCCATGTCAAAGTGCGGCAAATGCAAGCGGTAGGATAAGGACACATCCGACGACATCAGCAAGGCTGACGTTTTTACTAGATACATGAAGTACATTGCCTTGAAACCCAACCGTCTCCATTGCTCCACTTGCGACGAGACCTACTCTCTGCCGTTGAACGGGAACATCAAGTTGTACCGCGAATTGCGCTGTGTAAGTCAATTCTAAGGCAAGTCAATCCGTGACTGACCTGGTATATATTTAGCCGTTGGACGACTTTGAGCTGGTGCTCTACACCACAGGCTCCAAGGGCACGGGCTACCCTGTTTGTCCTTACTGCTACAATAACCCTCCCTTTGAAAACATAGCCAAAGGCAAGTACTTCATGGCTGTATGGTGCGTAACGCTCACACGGACGTAGGTATGGGCTGCAACCACTGTCTCCATCCAACGTGCGCGCATTCAATGGTGCGCAACGCGGTCTGCGCGTGCCCTGAGTCCGAACGTGAAGTGGACCCATGCAAGGGCCGCCTTGTTCTGGATGCAACGTCCGCACCGCGTTGGAAACTCAGCTGCAACGAATGCAACATTGTCTCTCTTTTCTTGGATACTATCAAAAGTAGGTGGCTTTCTATGATAGATCTATCTTGACGCTGAACAGCTCTGCGTTAGACGTCTCGGTAGAAGATGACATGTGTGAGGACTGCGGGACAGTGATCCTCAAGGCAGAGTTTCGTGAAAATCAAAACCGACCGCCTGTGAGTGGATGCGTCATCTGTGATGACGAAATGGAGGCGCTCTTGGCCACACGGTAGGTCCCCCTCGATTACACGTTTGCAATACTAAGGCGTGTGTTAGGTTTGCCCGCAAAAACGTCCGCCATGGGCGTGGTCGACGCGGGCGAGGACGACGAAAGCTGAAAGGCAAATGGGCTGATCCAAAATACCGTCGGTTGATGGCAGACATGCGGTAATAGCTTCAACAGTGGGGATGTCCAATATATCTTCTTGCTGCCATATATACACATTCGTATCCTGTACCTGTAAAAGGAAGGCCTTTTGAGATGGTAGATAGCTCGGATCCTGTGTCCATGTGTACCGTGCGGCTGGTTGAACAGGATGATGATTCGGACAAAGGGATGTGGACAAACTCGAGTGCAAGGCCGCGCATGGGTCAGCCCCAATATGCAACAGCATAGAAAGACCGTCCGCTCATGGTGTGCCTAACCCAAAATAAGCTTGAAGGAATTGTTGCCACGCAGCTAGGATTCACATGCACTCCCATTTTTCTCTTGCAAGGGCTGGCTTCTGCTCTCTCGTTTGGATTGTACTCGAGTTTGTTTGATGAGAACAAACCACGGCGGATATGCATCGAAATAATCGATTTTAAAATGCTATTTAATATAACGCCCGTTTTGCTTTACCTTTGCTTTTCCTATCGTACCTTTCAAATAACAGTTGTTGAGAATGATCAGGACATTCTACGCGTTCTTCTGTAAGCTCATGTCAATAGAAGCTCTTACTGTTATATAAATCTCGTTGACTTGCAATTAACACGAGCTACAAGACTTGTTTTATATTGGGCATGCTGTAAGAAGCTTATTTCGTATGTGTTCAGCTGTCTTGGTCTTAAAGCTATCCTATTTGCTTGTAGTGCCATCCTCGAAGACCAGGAAGTCTCTCACAAGGGCATAGATCAAATCAGTCGAGCTGCAAGGGACACCAGCACGTACGTGCGGCCCCGATAAATGATGCAGAAATATACTACTATCGAATTAGGGCAAGTAATGCAGACGGTACTGCTTGTTAAGAAGGACATTTCTTCTAGCTTCCGAGTGTCTCTCTTCCTTTCGTTGACGTGGCAAGCTGAAAGTCAAAGCTCGATCCAAATTTGATGACAGGTGCAATAAAAGCCCAGTAATTGCATCTTTTTCACACGCTCCACTCCACTACACCACACTACACCACACTACACTACAGTATGCTAATGCGCTCTGTCTTTGTGGGTCTGGCTGCCCTCCTTGCTTTTTCTGCTGCAGAAGAGTTTGCCAATTTCGAGGAACAGTAGGTGGAAGAAGGTCGTGATGGGTTATATTCTAACTGGCAGCAGACACATGCACGACACACACTCGATCCAGGTGTCAGATGAGGTTGCTTTTTTCAAGATTCACGATCTGGACGGGGATGGTTTCTGGGATACGCACGAGCTGCAAGCCATGTACGGACTGGAACGTGATATTGACCCTTCCGCCTCCCACATCCGCGCCATTATCAACCGTGCCTTCCAGGATCTCGATGCCGATCAGGACAACCGGATCTCGCTCCAGGAATATATGCAAAGCAAGCTGCCCAACTGGACGCCTGAGGAGCGTCGCCAGGAGAAACAGTGGCAAGACCGCCATCCCGTCCAAGAGCAGCAGCAGCAGCAGGAATACCATCGCACAGCCGAGTGGGTGTCTCACCATGAAGAGGAAAGCGAGGGCGTGCCTGACAAGTTCCGCGTGCAGGCATAAGAACACATAGTCGGTCGCGTTAGATCCCTAATATGGATAGATACCCTCACGACGAACAAAGATAGCATGACCATGGTAATCCAAAAGAGAACAGCATGTTGCTTTGTGGATATGAGTGACGCTATTCCCATTTTGTTGCTTGCTTGCTTGCTATTCATGGAGTAAGTATGACTCCTGTCTGTGCAGTGCAGGCAGTCTCTGTCCCGCAGAGCACTGCTGCTTTCGATCATTGGAAGCCAGAAGTCTCCATAAATGCTCGTCTCATAGAACGTTCCTGTGTCATTGCTTCTTGCGCCTCATCCATGGAAGGCTGAAGAACTCACCCTGCGGTTTATGTTTCGGGTATAAATTTACCGAGAAAGGAGGCCTGTGCGCGCCTATTGTTTTAATCGATCCGCAGTCGGCCTCCGTTGCAAGATACAGAGTCGACTCGTGATCCCATCCTTTCCGGAAATGCTCACTGGCAGGAAACACTTCATGTCAGACCTAGTCTCGTAAGGCGGTGTGCTTCACCATATCAGTATTTAGCACATCAATTCAATCCAATCCTGCTATACAAGGGGATTGGCAAGAGGCTTCTACAGAAAACAAAGTACAAGGGGCACAGGTCCAATCGGTAAGGAACGGGAGGTTTCTCGTTTGGACTTCTGTACAATTCTCAAAACATCGGTAAAATTATCCCTAAGACAATCTCCGGCTTATGGGACGCCTTTACCAGGAACCGAAAATAATAAGCCGCTGCGTTGGGAGTATTTAAAAGAGACGTCGTAGTGCATCACGACTCGGCACTACAGCCCATATTACAGATGGAGAACCAGCAATTGCAGTTGCAACCCAACCTCTCCGCCTTCGTTGTGGACAGCCACGTGCGCTCAACCTGGATAGCCTTTTTCACCCTCTGGGTCCTTTGGGGCTTTGTCTACTTTGTTCGTCATGCTTTCGAAGCACCCGGGAAAACCGACACGGCCGAAGAGGTGACCACTGAGAAAAAGATCAGATTCCTTCCCCAGGCAGGCGGTTTTACGGTACGTATTCTAGCATGTTATAACATCGACATTTTACGCACTACTTACTCCTCCTGTTTTTCCGGTCCGCAGGCACGCGTTGCAAATGCGTACAGCATTCTTACTGAGAATACATTACTATTGCTGAGCGTGCTCGTTCTCAATACGCTCGGCCGTGCTTCGACACGCGCCGTCATGATCATTACTTGGATGTAAGTCTCTTATTACTTGTTCTGGTACTTTTGATAAATTCACTCTTTTCTTTCTAGTTATTTTGCCTTCACCGTCTTATATGCCTTCAGTGAGATCGCCTATGCGCACCGTTTCATTCGCCTCGCTTACAGTGTCATTTTCTACGCCCTGACGCTTGCCATCGGTGGCCTTGCCTTTGCCCAAGGATGGTGAAAACGATTTTTTTTCTCGCATACTGTACTGCTCGAAGCGCCTGTGTCACTCCCTGTACGTACACACAATTGTTGATTGCTATGTGCTAAATGAAATACATGCACACTGGTGCGCCTTATATAAAAAGTATCGCTATTTGACGTGGGTGCTTGTCAGTTAGCGAAAGAGCAGACTGGTACATAGACATATACTCATGTGGGTCTGCAGCAAATAAAATACAGGGGAAGCTAAGTTATATTTCGGCAAGTCGTACTATCCATCAGACTGGATAGTCGAAATCACAGGACATATTGATATCTTAGGTTCCGGATTTTGTTTTGCCGTGGCTGCTTTTATATCCTAAAATCTTGATATGATAAATGAGAAATGGAAAGATTGACCGGTTTCATGTGATTGTCTCTCGCTCTCGCTCACCAACACCGTCTGATTGAGCTTGGTAAACCGCACCGGCTTTTCTGTTAGCTGTCTCTAGCAGGGCGTCGCAATATTGTCACCTTGTTAACCTGTCAATAAACGCCATGAATTCTAATCTGATATAGCGCCTTTAGGCTATGTAACCACAAGTGCCCTGATCATGAAAGCACTAGCAAACGCTACTGTTGTATTTGGCCAAATTATTCAAATCAATTACTGGAAATAATGAGTTGGCCCTTTAGTCTTCTCGTATGTATACACCTTGTCTTACATAACCCCATCCGTTGTTTTGATGGCGTTCAGATAGTTGGCACCCATGTGCAACCAGCCTCAATCAAACAATCGAGTCGTAGAGAAGGATTCCATATCGACTGCGCTCTCGTTTTTTCTTTTCCTCTTTTTTTAATCGCAAAGAAGGAGGATTATAAGGGTGGTAATTGCCTTCTCATACAGACGACCACATGTTCACCAGTAGCGCAATTGAATGGATAAAATTTTTGTCATGTACGACATTATCCTCTGAAACGGATGGAGAGCTTGTCTTGCGCGAAAAAAAAAAAACAATTAGCTTGCGCACTGGTAGAGAACGAGTGAAGTACACGTCCGGCCTGTCATGTTGTCTTCGTGCGACTCTGCGCGGGTCTATATTTTTTCCTATTCCTTCCTCTTATTTTTTTGTCTGACTTGCATCTACCACTTTCATCCCAGAGCTGAAGCCCAAGGACGATGTCCAGTGGCCACTGGTGCGACTGACCAACCACATGTGTTCTGCCTATGATGACATCTCTGTTTGGTGTAGCACAGAAGCGAAAAACTGGCGCATGTAGCGACTGCATGAAACAAGGCAACCATTGTATAAAGTCCGCCCCGCCGCTTGGTGTCGTTTCGTTGCCCATCATGCAATTATTCTTACGCAGCTCAGGCCAATGAAAAGTAAGAGATGATTTTATGACTCCAACGTGGCAGCCTTTGTAAACGGTGCCCATTTATCGCTTAGGCCACTGCACGACCGCTTGTCGGCAGTATGTCGAAGCATACGATAATGTAGAAAAGGAAATATCATACGAGAGTGTACGCATTCACTACTCAGAAGATGCCCGACAGCAGACTATTTTTTCGATGAAGATCCTCTTTCTGAGTGTCACCTCTTTTTTTCGGTTCGTAACGCGATAGCCAGAACGGTGGGTCACACCAGACCGGGGTCTTGTCGACAAAAAAATTTTATGCCGAACAAAAGTTGGCGCTGTTTGTGTACCACATGGTGACGGGAGCGCTTTCTATTTGGCTTGCACCATGCTGCATCATTATTACTCTGACTAAGCTCTGATATGCTAGGAAAACAAGGATCTACGAGTTTTCATGTATACGAATCATGGTCATGGCTGCCTTGTTTGTTCTTTGCACAGGGTAACAATGTCAAAACGAGTGCCTCATATTAGATTTCGAGGAGGTTGCTGGGTTTTGGATATTGCCGGCATGCGTGCGCAGCACGCGATGACAAATCCAACTGCATCACTCTCTTTCCTGGGTTCTTTTTTTTCGTGATTGTTCGAGATGACCGCTTGACTATGATGACCGGGATCGTCCCTAGCCGAGTTGCACAAAGCCGACCGGTAAAATTTCGCCGTAATGTAACCGGGAAAACGTTGATGCAAAAACTTTACAGGATTGTCTTTTGTTGGGCCGGGGCCACCGCAACAATACCTTTGTATGTGAAAGCAGCAGCGGTAATAGTCTGAGGCTATATAGATTACTGACTATAGACCGTATACGTCGTATTGTCCTTTCGTTTTCTGGCCATTACCGTGATTTCCCGTCGGTTCACAATTTCATTAAGTCAAGATAACGAAGACGTGCGTGTGTAAGTCAAGGAGGAAACCAGGCCGCGACCCATCTTGGTTTTGTGCGCCCCGAAAAAGACCGTTTGACAGCATCACAAGATCTTTTTATTTGCATAAAACATACGTCTGCGCCGGCTAAAACATTATCTCAAAAGCAACACACGCCAAAACAGAGTGTGCTGCGCGCGCGTTTCCTGGAATCGCACGCGTGCACATCGCAGAAACAAATCGAAGGACCAGCAAGCAAAGCAAAAGTCGAAAAAATATATAAGTATCCGTTTGTTTGGTGCCTCTACTTTTTTTACACATATACACGCATACCTCTTCTTTCTCCTTCTGCACTCAAAAGTTCAAAAGAAAACCTTTGCAATGGATCGCGACGTCTCTGCCTTTGTTTCCGATCACTATGTCCGCTTAACCTGGATTGCATTCTTTACACAATGGGTCCTTTGGGGTCTGGTCTACTTTTTGCGCCATGTATTCGCCGATCCTGAGAAGACCTCGGCTGCGGACGATGCTGAGGCAGGGGAGAAGAAGAGATTCTTACCAGCCGGAGGGTTCACTGTAAGCTGCCGCTAACGATCCAGTGTTCACGATACTCATCATCTATTATCTATATTAATATAGGGACGCATTACGAATGCGCACCGTGTGCTCCAAGAAAACACCCTACTCCTGCTTGCTGTCCTAGTCCTCAATACCTTTGGAACTGCCTCTACGCGTGCCGTGATGATTATTACTTGGATGTAAGTTTCAAAAGTATGAGTTTATATGTCGCAGGTCTTGACACATGTATGTTGCTACATAGCTACTTCTCCTTCACTGTGCTGTATGCGTTCACTGAAATCGGCTACGAGCACCGCTTTGTCCGCTTCGTGTACAGTGCTATCTTCTACGCGCTTACTCTGGCAATCGGTGGCCTTGCTTTTGCCCAAGGGTGGTAATCACGTAACCCGTCCTCTTCGCTTTTTTATCTTCTACTTTTCTGTATACGTCACTTTTAGTTCTAGTATAATCTCTTATATCCTATACAAATCCTTTCTTCGTCATGTACTCTTCTATCCTATTCTATCAGAACAGATTTTGACAGCTTAAAGCTCTTTCAAAGAATTTAATGAGGATGCAAAGAAAAACTAATGAAGATGTGAAGGGAGGAAACTGACAGAAACGTGGGGCGAGGGGGTATGGGTCAAAGAGACAAATATGGTTGTGGGAGGGGAGAGTGTGAGCTTATATTCGTGCGGCTTGAAGATAATCGGGACTATGTACAACGATAAAGGGAAGTTCAGAAACGGCACATGCAATTCAGAGGGAGGTGCCGGTGGGGTGGTAAAATTCACCCCAGCCAGACATTTGCACGGGTGGACGATGGTGATGATGAAAACCAGTGCTCATCGGTGGCACCTGTGCCTCGTGTCGCGTATCCATAAAGTTGAGTGATGCTGACGAAGGTGGTGTGTGGATAGGCTCGTACGCAGTGCTGTCCGAATCGCGGGGCCACTGCAGGCGCATGGTGTAGCCGTGCGCCTCGTGTCCCTCGAGCTCAAAAATTGCCTTGGCTGCATTGGCGTGGGTATCCATGCTATACAAAGGAAAGGGACAATTAATATTTTTTCTAAGGTTGATCCTAAAAAAGTTATATTCTCACCTGACGAGGGCCGATCGACCGTCGAGAGCCAAACGCACGAGCGAAACGTAACCGTACTGTTGAAACGCAGGCATCAAGTCTTGCTCTGTAAGAAAATCAGTAAAATGTATATATGCTTTCCTTTTATTTTGCTTACTTGTCAACTTCTTGTCCTCTGGGATGCTGACACGCACAGTCGTTTCAAAAAGAGGGGCCTTGTTGAAAATTTTGTCGTAACTCCGTGTGCGTCGACCCGGCTCGCTATCTGATGATGCAGTCGATGCACGTCTGTGCGGCGCAAACCATCGACAGTGGACAGTGGAACCATTAATAGTGGCGCCATCCACTTGAATCATGGCGTCTTTGGCAATGTATTCGTCTTCGAAGTCCACACGTCCCACGCCGGTCGCTTTGCCGTCCTCCTCATCGTATAATACATGAGCGCCACTAGAAAAAAAGGAAAAAGAATTAATTTCGTCATCGGTTTCATTGTCATTTTTTGGGGAAAATGAAACTTACCACATGCCATCAAATCGTTCAAACGGTTGAGCGAGCATGGCTTCATCTGTGTCTGCGCTGATGCCATCAATGTAGACCGAGAACAGGTGCGGGCTTTGCTTCACAGGGGCCCAGTTCAGCGCAATTGCCTAAATAGAGTTAGAGCCATGCCTGACTTTACAATTTTCGGTCTACACTTTACCTGGCCCAAAAGCGGCTTGCCGGACATGCTATGCAGAATTTGCTCCGCTGTGAAATGGTCTGCAAAGTCAATGATTCCCCTTTTCTGTTGTGCCGCAGCGTTATCGTCCTGTAAAGATGACATTTAGGTCAGTCATGTGTGTGTGAAAAAAGACACAGGGTGCGTGCGTGTGATGATATTTGTCTATCATGTACCACGCCACCCCAAAATGATGATTTAATCCAATCACATCATGCGACGTGATAAGATATCTGCAAGAGAACGCACCTCGACAGCAACTCGTTCCACAACTGCAAATGAGGAAAAGATATCGTACAGGAGTTGCTCTGAGACGCGATTATCGAGCTGTGTTGCTACAAGTGATTTGCAGCCTTGTGTAATTTGGTGTGGCATCATGAGTGTGTCAAGAAAAGTTTTCAAGAAAAATAAGGTAAAAAAAGGTCTGAGAATGAGGAGACGTGCTCTTTTATAGAGGTTATGCAAAAACGAACCCCCCTTTTTTACTCTGTTCCACGAGGTGCTCGGTGCGCTGATGAGAACTCTACATGCGATTGGCTGCCGAGATCAAAATAGAGCGTCGGGAAGCTGAGTTTCCTTGAAAGCATCGTCATTTTCTCCAGAGAGAGCTCGGGCCGTTACGCAAGTTACCTATTCTTTCTTCAAGGACCCCCCCCATAAAAAATTTGTGACGTTGTCCAGACACTCTGGGTCACTCCCCGCACACCTAAATTGATCTCAGATAAACTTAAACTGCTCTTATTAAGAAAGTTGAAGTCAGCCATGCGGGCTTAGATGTACATTCTGGCAGTTGTTTGAGCGAGGATATTATGGACGTGGAGAGCCAAGATGCAGAAGACGATGTTGCCAAGAAGGTCATCAGCCATAAAATGTGTTTTGTGTTCTCTCTCTGTGTGTGTGTGTATGTGTATTATCTTGGCTTGGCTGAACGTGTGACCGATAAAAGTAATCGCAATGAGCAGTTCTCGTTGGTCGATGAAATCTCTGGGTGCCTAGAATAAATTTTGGACTACCAGTGACACCTTTTACTCGCTAAGCCAACAATATCAAGACCCCCTTAGCATAAATAGTATCATGATAATGGAATAGCTCCCCGCCAAATAGCAGACCATGGTAAATCTTAGATTTGAGTTAGTTGCATTTCTCTTTGGACCACATACAGAAACGGCAAGTGTGTGCGCCCTTATGTAATCGGTGGATCGCTACGTGCGCGATTATTGAGTCATCACCAGAACAAGAATGATTGAATGCATGATCACACGCGGCCTGGGGGAGAGAGGTGAATGAAACAGATGATGCGCGACAATGTATGTCGGCGTGGAACGTGGATCAACTCTTCTGGGAGAAGGCTAATTGTAGCGCGTTGCACAACGACCTTCTCGATATGCCGATGATTTTTTTTGTATGTATGATATGGCCTTATGACCTCACTGTTTATGCAAGAATCTTATAATTAGTGGTAACCCCGGTAATAAACAGGACTATATTTGCCCACTGCCTTTTCGGCTCATATCAAAACAAAAATTAAGTATAACGATTATAGTAAAGTAGAATCCTTGTTTGCTGCGAGTTTGCAATACGGGATGGCGCTTGTTCACATTGAACGAGGGGTAGCTACCTGCAGGAGAATCGTCAAGGACAGCGTGTCGAACCGTTCCTATCGCAAATTATATTAGACCTCATGTTTGTCATACCACCTTTGACGTGTCAGATTCCGTATTTACACCCCTTGTACGGCATTGGCTTCTTCTGGAAATTTTATCTGATTCCACTAAAATTTGATTCGTTTGCTCTTTCATAATATTGTGTTCATAGTTCTCGTGTAAATACACACGAAAGCGGGTGGAAACAATACATCCGTTCCGTCTTAAACTAATTACCCTATGTCTGCGATGCACATATACGTGACCAGGCTTCGTCTGCGTAGAGCAAATCATGACGGTTGAACAGAGGGCTGGAAAGTGCCAAGCTACTGTCCTACAACACGCAAGAAGTCATCGCAAAGTGTTACAGGTCTTGCAGAACGCCGGCTATAGTTTAAGCCCACGCTTAATGTACATACTGTGTCACTGACACTTCGATATGAGGTATGCTGAGCAAGTCAAATTTATGGCCCACGGCGCTTTCTTGGCTCTCTGCATCTAGGCCTCACTATGACAGCATAGGATTAATATAAATGGCAAATATACATTAGATAATCATTATGTTCAAATGTACAAGAAAAGCATACAAGCCAAATGGAATATCAGGTATAATAAATTAGGTACATGGAAGAACTGTCACATCTAGCAACGGCGTCGAAACGGCTCATAAGGGCACGACCGGCGTGCGGGGTGGTTTGGGATACGCTGGTGAGCAGCTACAGGGTTCAATGCGCTAGGATCAGCATGGGATGGCCGAAGGGCGCTGTTCATAGCATGCGAAGGGGACCAATACAAAGGACGATTGGCGACAGCACTTGCTTCGGCATTCAGTTGACTGCTTGTCATGCGCTGATAGTAGACTTCAGTCGGGTGAGTCCACCGATTTTGTTGAAGGGCGTTGCTTATTTGGGTATCCTTAATGAAAGAGGGCGTATCCAGCATCGTGGTGGGTGGGGTGCTGGTTACACGCGGGGTTGTAACGATAGGCCGACCCAAGGAGGATGCTCCAGGAGAAGTAGTGGCAGCATCTGAGGGATGAGAGGCAATACACGCAGTGGAGACAGAAGAGGTCGAGGCGGTAGAAGAGGAGGGGGAAGAGGTGGGATTAACGAGGCGCATTGGCGACGCAGACTTGTCCGTCGGACTTACAGACGGTGGCTCTGGATCATCGACAAAGAGCGGCCCAGGGCTGGGGGGAGAGTATTGCGGCGAAGGCGTGTGCTGCAGCTGATTTGGATCCTGGAGGAGAATGGGCGGTGTTAGGGCGGGGACAGGCGCCGCCGCTGTGATCGTGGCAGGCGAAGAGGTCGTGGCCGGATCTGTCACGAGCTACCAAAAAGCAGAAGCGTGTCAGCTGACACTCGTGGAGCACGTGACAAAATGAAAGGTGCTTACCATTGAGTTTAAAAGGTTCGAAGTCTCGGGAGTCATGGTATCGGCTTGAAGTAGCGTAGCGAAAGGAGACTGGGGATTTGGGGGAGCACAAGGTTCATCCGCCTCCGCAACGGTGGCAATGCACACGATATAGAGATTACTCAGGGACGACGGCACAAAGAGATCGGCGCCAAGTCCGCCCCCCAGGTAGAAGCGACTCTCTAAGCGCATGTGCGTGCCTGCGGAAGTCTTGAATGCGAGCGTCTCTTTGATGGTTTGTGATCCATTGGCGATACTCAAGAGGCTGGAGGGACATGTGGAAGAGAAGCACTCTGCGGTGGTGCGCTGTGTGGCTGGCAAGGGGACTCGTTTGCCAGTAAGCAAGCAGGAATTGGCGCTGTCGAGTAAGCAGCGGTGCACCCGTGCCAGCTTTTCAGAATCATCGGGAGGAACAAAGTCGTACAACGATCGATGGGCGAATTCTTGTGGATAGCGGCCCAAGACATCAAGTGTCTCGTCCGAGACGCGTGCACAGCATACATCCATTGAAAGAAAGAACTGTAGATACCGCGTAAGATCTCCATTTGCGATCTATATTCTCCTTCCTATATATCCTACTTACTGTCAACATTTTTTTGGGTGATGGTCCTTTGTCGGTCCGGCCCGGTGGTCGTGTCATAAGAAAAGACGAGGAGATAACGCCAGGTGCAAGGATGACAGAATGTACATGGCGATGAGGTTGTTGTAGCTGATCCTGACGTGGATCCTGACTGTCATTAGAGACAAATTTGTTGACAGCCTGCCGTTTCGGTCGTCCCCTTTTCTTGTGCTGCACATCGACACATGTATCTTCTCTTCCAGACTGCACGCACCGGTTGCACGGCCTGGACACTATAAATCAAGTTTAGCATCGGATCCTGATATACATCTATATTTATAGTAATATACCATCACAGGCAAGATGAGCCTTTTGACAATTGGACTATTGAATGGAAATAATAATAGATCAGTATCATTATGCAGGTCGACAGGGTCCTCGTAAAGCATACACAGGCCGCAGGAACATGAGATTTGGTTGGTCTTTTTTTAGGTACAACGGATGTTGAGGGCGGGTCGGCTCGTGGAATGGAAGGTGACGTAGGCGACGGCAACGTGAACGTCCGTGGAGTTGCTGCAAAGTTCATTGTAAAAGTCTGAAGCAATTTTTAAACAAAGGAAAAAAAAAAAAAAAAAAAAAAAAAAAAAAA